>JANTNT010088208.1:0-11364 GCA_024752375.1 Entacmaea quadricolor | reverse complement strand
ATACAGCTTAGTATTCTTCAAAATGTTGACATTTCTCTTCCATGTCAAACACATTTCAAGGTTACTTTGAACTTTTTAAAAATGCAAAAAGGCAATATGAGAATAGTTTAACGTTTCACAACTACTTAAACATGATTATAATGTCATGTACAAATCTTCACTTAATTCTTTACAGAATTGGAATAACCTCTTTCCATAAAACGTCAACATTCGCTTTAGCATTTCGAAATTTCCATTAGCAAAAAAAATCCAAATATGAAAATGGCATGAACATATACTTATGTTAACAACAATTTCAAGTTATTTTTACTTGAAAATGAATATATGTGCACGGTTTTGTGAACTAAGACAATCTCATTAACTTAAAACTTCACTTTCCAAAAATTCAATTTCCAGCTTCAAAATTGCCATTATAACAACGGCTTCCAAATATGTCACAGTGATAGAAACCTACACTTTTGGTAACTATATTTTCTAATTCTTTCTACTTAAAGTTAAAATATTTGCACGATTTTGTGAACTAAAAGAATATCACAATTAATGAAAAAGAGAATTTCTTTGAAAGAAGGACTATATTCAAAACAAATTTATAATAATCATTTCAATATCCATAGAAATCGATATAGAGATTACAAAAAATTAGTTTATCCACTTATCCAATTGAAAGTTTATCCCCCTTCTGTTATTCCAATCAGAATAAATTTCAAAAACCATCTACTCGAAAAACAATATGGAATACAACATGCTTGCTTTTGAGGATTTTTTTTATGGTCAGTTCATCTTAAGCCTCCCTTAATGTGTCTAAACAAACCATTGGAACAAATTATTAATTTTACCTGTCAACCGATTGCTGCTGTTAACGAGAAGTGCTGGTCTTAACATTCTTTTTGCAACTCCTCAATGTTACTTCTAGTACTTCAATATCATGTACTAAACACAAGCCTGTTGGGGAAACATGACAAAACAGTATTATGAGATTTATTAAAGAAAATACATAGAGACAGCCTGCATTTCTGACCTCGAACCCAATTCGAAAAAACAACACTCTAACCTAATTGATTTATTTTAACAGCCACAAAAAATAACAACCTCAGTTCTCCATAGCTTTTTGTCTCTCCCTTCCATTGTCCAAGCAAACAGATTGAAGTGAAAACAGTTCTTTTTACTCTCACCAAGAAAAGTTAAAAGGACAAGCATTGTTTTAAATTCTTTGAAGATCAATACTTACAGTGTGTTTAGTTCTAACCTGAACTGTTGAGAATCCCTTTGGAACACGGTCATCTTTCACATCTGCCCTGTTGTAAAAATAATGTAAACTGTAGAATTTTTTGAAATCATCAAAAATTATTAATCTTTGTGCAGCTGACTGGTAAGGCTTGCCAGTCAGTCATACATATCCTTGTAAGTTTTGGCGATTTCAAAAAATTCTTATAGCTTCATTTTTAAAGATATCAAACTTTCAGAAAATGTTTGTTTTAGCATGCTCTTTTGAAATATGGCATTCATCTGGAGCTACTATAATATATTTTTGATCCAATAGGTCATGTGACCAGGTCCTGGAAAGGGCCTATTTTGCTCTTTTTCAATATCTACAATTTCAAATCCTTGAGATTTTTCTTGCTTCATAGTCAAAACCATGAAAAAATGTCATTTTCAACTTTCCAAACATCAGTTCGCCAAGTGATTTTAAAAACATTCTTCCAAATTCCACACAACAGCGTCAATGAATACTTTGTTTGACCAGTAATCTATGAAAACTAATGAACGTATTGTAATTACGGAATTACATCCAGAACATTACTCACATTATCTTTCCATTCAACATCAAATGTTTGGATTTTGTCTGGAGGATGGTCATAAATACCTCTGTTCTGTTGTAAAAATACAAATAAAGTTTATAACTAGTTGATTTGTCAGCTTGTGTCTTTCATTGACTAGCACTCACTGTTCCTTGGAACGTTTTCTGATAGCTTTGAGGTCGCGCCCATTGGTACCGAAAGAACATCCCATTGGAGAAATTTAGGGATAACAGGGAACGATTGACAATTAGGTCAAAAGTCTAGATCCAACTTAGCTTTACGTGCTTTAGTAGTCGCGTTCTCTCGAGATCGCGTAAATCAGCGACACCATTATCGCTGTATTTGTTTGCCAGGTCATGATGGATAGCGTTTTGAAAAGGTCCGAGTAATAGCAAACCTGCTATAATTTTGAAGGACGACAATGCTTCCCATTTGGCACTTTATACCGTTTTATTGATGTTCCTCACACCAATGACCTCAAAGCGATCCGGAACAGCTTCTGAGAAGTGTTATCACTAGACGTTTCAAGGAACACTCCAGTTCATTTAATACTAGTAACCCTTGAAGAAGAAGAATAGAGAATGGAAAGTGGTGAAGATAATTCAATCGCAAAATTACATGAAGATCATTACTTACATTGTATTTAGTTTCAGAATCATTTCATATCAGATTGGAATACAGTCATCTAATATATCTCCCCCGTTAAACAACGGAAAATACACTCCACCCAGCTTTTTCAAAAAACTCACTACGTTTCCATTTTTCCTTTTATGGTCATCATGCATTTGAACAATCTTCCACTACATTAGGCCAAACAAAATAACTGAATTTGGCTCATTTTTACTACCAAGACTGTACTTGCTTCATAGTTAGAAGCATACTGAATTGTACTTTCCATACATCGATTCACTATGTCATTTGACGTAAATATTACAAATTGCACCCTTTTTCATTTCAGTTAAACCAATCTTTAGAAAGTGAATAATATACCGAGTTGTGCAATTATATCCAAATTAGTACTCACATTGATTTTAACAGCAATGTTTAATTCTGAACTCTGTATGGAGGACGGTCATATCCATCTGCCCTGAAGAAGATAAACATAATTCAGAATTATACCTTACATTATTCAATCAACAAATACGACATCTTATCAAATATGCTGACAACATGGTTATCATTTGCATTCTCATTTTCTCAATATATTGTTGACATACCTTATTGGCCACTAACAAACAATGTATCTTCCATAAGATAATCCTCTACCAAACCCACATCCATACCTAACATGGAAAAAAGTTAAATCAAAATTAATCTTGTTGACATGGTCTTTTTAGTCATGAATTCATTGACAACAACTACATCTCCAACAAAATCAGTTGTTACAAAAACAGATTTATTAAATCATTGATTATTGCTAGTACATATCACTAAATCCAAAACGATTTCCCCTCCTCCCTCCAATTTTGGTATTTACGCCATTACAGTAACCAAAACATTGTTAGAGAGTTAGAAAGGCAATGCCGAGATGTTACAAATGCCTTTAAAAATCTGCGGGAAAAAAAAGGGGGGGGGGGGGAATCTAACGACCAATTTGTTCAAGATTGCAGTTCCTTCTTTGGTTTTGGTAGAAACAACGATTTAAAAATGTTGTTGCCAAAATATAGGACTGCCATTCCCATTTGTAACATACCAACAAGCTATATAATGAAAACATTCGACAGAACATGGCAAATTCCCAACAACTGTTGTCAATTGAAGATCAAATCGGAGGTTAATTTTAAAGGTGTTATGCAAAAGTATTTAGATTATTTTAAATTCAATATTTGATTTCAGTAAAATACTGAAAACGTCTGCATCATTTCAGATTCAGTATACATTGAGGCTAGTCAATCCAAAACTGAAAATCACGATCAGTTCATTCTTAGCTCGCATCCTTTTTGTAGGCTTTCATATAATAAATGACCGAAAAATACAACACTTTGACATGGTAGGTTTGTTTTATTTGCAATATCACCACTGTTTGGAGCCCTCCATATCTAAATATACCTTTGACTTCATTCAAAAAATATCCATAATTTTGTACATCAACCACTACTTTCCAATTTGAACAACACACGTCTCAAATGCCAAGGTGGAAATTGCTGATGGGTTCTGGAGAGTAACAAGAAACATGTCTTATTTCGTAATTCTTAAAATAGAATTCATACACTCATGAAATAATTAATGAGCATTTCCATCTATCAGATCGATCAAATAGGTCATGTGGATGAACCTTTAAACCTGATAAAACACTCCTCATTAGTATTCTTTATATACGAAGTACTAATGAGGATAGCTTTATCAGATATAAAGCCATCCAAGTTTATGATACCTGTACGAAGTACCATAAAGGAAAGTCTCAAGTCACTCACTTCCCATTGAAAGTTTCACAGCAACATTCCTATCTTTATGCATGCGCACTGTTTTACACGTGTGGGACATTTTGTTCCAGATGCGAATGTCGGTGACAAACTTTTCAACCAACGGTAATTTTTGCTATAATTTAACTTTTTTCATCAAATTATTATAAAAGTGTTGAAGTGCTACAGGTTTCGTGTTTGAAGTAGTTTAATAAACTAGCAGATCGTGTTTTATCTGCTTCGCCTCGTGGTTTTAAGCCCTCCTGCTCGTTTATTAAACAGTATTTCAAAAAGGGGGTGATCATGAATGATGACAAATGCTGAAAAATGTAAATTATTTAAAAATCATGAAACAATTTTTAGCTTATGCTTTTAGGCCATTTTAACACCTTTTTAATCGAGATTTTATCCATGTCGATTCATTTTAAATAATGAATGATGAACTATTGCTCACTGTCGATCGTTTTACTCCGTTCTCACTTAATTCAAAGTCAAATGTTAATTTTTTTATCTATTTGAATCATGACCAAAAATATAACGGACTAAATAAACCAATATTGTACGCATACTTATACACGACGGCACAGTACACATGTTATGGCTTGGCTAATTTCATATTTTTTTTATTTCAAATCTTCTTTCAATTTTTTTATTGATTTCTTCATTCTTAATTTTCCCTCTAACAGGAAGGCTCAAGTTAAAACTAAAATCGGAATAATCGTCTTAAATTGAATAAATGTTAATTATCTACCTTAATTGTAGATAAAGGGTGGTAATACGTGGGATTAGTAAACCTCCAAAAAGATTCCCCTAGTCAAAAGTCCAAAACCAATTACTCGTTTAAAACGAATTAAAAACCGTACACATTAGGACTTTTTCTACGGGTAAAGCGAAAATAATTACTTTACGTTCTCAGAGAATCCAGCTATACACTTCGTGCAAAATACAATGGTTTGTCTATGATTTGAAGCTCAAAACATCAATGGTCCATTAAAAATTCGAATTTCTGAAAAACTTTGAAGGACAAAATCGAGTTAAGTGCAAACTAAATGCATCATTTCTAATTAACGAATTAAGCAAAATTGAACGCAACTTTTTTTAAAAAGAGTAGGTACAATACAGCTTCAAGCTCACTTTGACTTCTTTGAACGTGAAGTAACTTATAACTTACCCTCTGTCTTTAAATATGAAGGCTAACGTACAACACCCCCTCCAATTTCGAGCCACTTCATCCCACATCGGTTCACAACCCCAGTGCGTAAAAACACTTAAATTCCTTTCACATTTGGATATATTTATGATCAATAGACAGACACCTGAAAATTGAAGAACTTATCAAGATGTAATTCACCGATTATTTTTATATTAATCGCAACTCGTCCTAACATCAATGGAACTTTTATTACTGTGACCCGTTTCTCCTGTGGACCTCCCCTCCCCACGAGTCAAAACCCGAAACAAACTGCACACTAGTTCAAAAGAATATGGCGAACACAAAATTGTACAGAGTACGGTTTTTGTATGGGTAAAAATCATAATTTCCTTAGGTTTTCAGAAAATCTAACTGCAACATATGGTTCCAGCGAAGTATAAGAATTTTTACCGATATGAAGCTCTAAAAACACTAATGGTCCCGTCTAAAAATTTCGAATGTCTCGAAAACATTCGTAGTAGCCAGATATCTTGAAAAGGTGCATAAAACGACAAAAATCGATCAAAATTGGGACCTTACGTGCATGCTTTCCTATTGAAACGTGTAGAAAATGAGGCAAAACTTCTTTATCTATTTTTAGATATTCTAATTCGAATCATTACAATACCACTTGAAGTTTACTTCAACTTTCCCGACACTAAAATAACTTGTTAACTCTTGCCTTTAACGTTTATACATTTATATACACTACTGTGACCTAGTTATTCTAGGCCACGTTGTACCATTATCCGTTTTATTTACTAATATCATTTAAATTTTTAATTCTCGTACTAAATACGAAATAAAAAAAGATAAGTTTGTATTTATTTAAATAAAGATGAAAACTGGCGTACAACACATCCCCTTCCTCATTTTGAGCTACTTTATCCCACATGGGACGTCTAGATAGAACAAGTTGAAATTTACCTGAAGTCACATCATCGACTTGTTCGATATCTGGATGGTTTCCTTATGATTCACCGGGGAATTGTAGTTCGCCACAGGAAGACACCTGAAAATAATTGAACAAAACTTATTAAAGTTAAGTGCACCACTATTCTAATAAATTAAATTAAAATTGACCTAGGATGAATATTGAAAGATCAATGCAATGCTTGTCAATTCGACATGTTTCCTTCTCCCGAATAAGAGGAACCGGAGTCACCCAAAACCAACCGCACACTTCTTCAAAACGAGCGCAAAATTGGATACTTTGTTTTCTACGGGTCATCATGTCCTTACATTTTCGTTGAAGTTCTTGCAAAATCTAAGGGTTTTCCGCTCTCGAAGCTTAAAACAACGATGGTCCATTCCAACTTCGAGGTGTTTAGAAAACGGAGGAAACACTCTCTCAAATGCTTGAAGTTACTTCTCAATTTCATGAATAATTTGTGGAGAAATACAAGACTAAAGTTGGCTTAATTTATGCAAGTGTTTCCTCCGATTTCAAAAACTCCTAACGGTAGTGATTCCCTTTGTTTTGTTCTCATTGATTATTCATGAATTTGAAAAGGTAATTTATGGGTCGTCTAAACTAAACTACGATTCAAATACTCCCTTTTAAAGTCTCTCTCTCTTTCTTTCTTACTCTTTCTGGACATCTATTTAACGTACCTTGTCCTGCTTTCTTTCTTTCTTTCTTTCGTACTGAGGTTTCTGCCGTCTTCTTTTGCTTCGTTGTATTTCTTCTTTTCCTCTATCGCTGCGGTCTTGTTCTTTACTCATCATCAGGCGTAATCCGTTTCTTTAATTTCGACTCCTTTTATAGTAGTTCATGTCATTCCGTTCCTTTGTTCCATTACGTTATGGCTATTATTCTTAAATCCCTTAATCCTCGGTTCATCGCCCTTTTTTTAAAGTACTTTCTATTTACTATGCCATTAAACACTTCCTTAATCCAAGTTACATAACATGCCAAATTCCCTCGTTCAGTTCACCAAATAGTTTGTATCTTCTTGCTAACATTTCATCCTCTACTTCTAATACAATAGGGATTTATCAAGTGAATTCAACCAACCATCAATATTCATGCACGAAATAGAAATCCAATATGATCCATGTTACGTAACTTTTCACATTCCATCGTACAGTCCATCAAATAGTTTGTCACTCCTTGTTAACATTTCATCCTGTACTTTACTTCTAATACAATAGTGGTTTTCATTCAATTTGTTCCCTTTTTTTCTATTTGACTATTACACTCTAACTATTAGTTTTTGTTTCACGGTATCTACTACAAGTTAATGGAACGCATCCTCATGGGGGCTTTTCAATATGAAGTGAATCCAATCAATTTTATCAATATTAATCCAAGTAATACAAATTCAGTAATCCACATTACGTAACATGCCACATTCCCTCATTTAGTCCATCAAATTGTTTGACACTTCTCACAGAAGAATTTCATAAAAGACAAAAGAGCTTGATAAACAGCCCCATGAGCCAAGGCATTTAAATATTAAGTCAATCCATTCAATCTCATCAATATTTATATAAGCACTATAAATATAGCTCACTCAATCGAATCAGCTGAAAACAACGAATTAGAAATCTCTCCGAATTGAAGTCCATTGCATCCTGAACTGGATTACTTCCATCAGTTTCATCTTCATTGGTAGTTTAAAAGGTTTTTACTTGACTTCTTAGAGTCGAACAAGTCCAGGTGTTACTGCCAAGGTTTGAATATTCAATTTGGTTCTTAAATTTAATTTCAATCTTGATTTGGAACTTTAAAATAATAAAATCGGGCTTGTAAATGACAAAAATAAGCTCTTGGTTCAAATCACTATTTGTAACTCGTGTGTTATAATTTTAATAAAGGATAAAACGTTCATAGGCATTTCGAAAAAATATTTTCCGACTACCTAGTTTTTGTGTATCAAATAATCCAGTAAAAATATTTATTTGAATATTTGGATTTTGCAATTTAAGTTTCATTAATTCAAGTTTTAAAGCAACATTGAAATGAAATTACGAATAACAATTCGAAACTTTTGAAGCTTTACACGAACGTATGAGCTGGTTCAACTGTAAACTCTTCTCACTCACTATATAGATCAACAGTTTTGTGAAAACGGGTTCTTCGTCCAGTATTGGCTTCTTGTACAAAGGAGCGCTGAATTTGTCTCTAATAAATTTTGCAGGTGATGTTCTGTATCAAAGTCGAAACCCTTGGTCCTAGATCAAGGTGACATTCTGTAAAGGGATTTCATTTTGGGCAATTGGATTTTTAGAGTGTTCTCTGTATTAAACTCTCTAAACCTGTATTATAGAAAACAAATGCTCTATTTTAAGCAAGTAAACCAGCAGCAACACAATAAACTGATAACCACAACATTTTCGTGATTTTTATGCTTTTTATTGACAAATTCTAACCCGAAAGTACTTCAAATTTCATTACCACAATGCCATCCCTGATGTTTACCCTAAACCTAATTCAAAGGTACTTCATTACTATAAAGTCCTAACCCCAAGGTACTTCATTACTATAAAGTATTTCCTAGTATCGTTCACATGGCTCAGTTTACTTTGTTCTTTTACGGGAATATATCGCATATCTCCTAACAACTTCCCAGGTGTTGTAAAAGGTAAGTACATGTTTCCATAGCCCAAACTGTTCTTTTCATTCCCAGTCCTAATTCTACCCCTAACCGACTCCAGTCCTCTCTTGATCAAGGGCACTTGGGCTATGGAAACAAGTTTTCAGAGTTCCAAAAGCTGAAGCAGCTTTTGAACTCAGTCTTCCAGCTGAGAAGAATGGGACTGAACATTGGTCATACAGCTAATGCGTATATATTAGTATGCGAGGGGGAGTTATATATCAACCCTAAAGGAGATCTCCCCTTGCATACTAAGAAGCTGCAGAGACCTTGTACAAACCTTTTTATTAGGGTTTACAAATGAGAACACACATAATTATTAGCCTGTGATCAAACTTGTAACTCTGGATCGACACAAATACGTAAGTGCAATGTATTCTTAACACTATGATTGGCGCCTATGTCCCCGAAAAGTAACCTAAGGCTATACTTATTCTTTTGACTTCTAACCATGTGGGATTATTATAACAATCTACGCATGCGTGGTAGAACTGACGTCTAAAAATAATATTCATGATGACTCTAAGGACAAACAGTTTTATGCAAGAAAAAAGTAAAACACCGATCCCAGGTTTTTCTTTACTGACCACCAAACAATGGATTGTTTTCCCAATAATGGGAGATAAAATGTCCGACCAACTAACTCAAATTTATAAGTTTCTTTAGTAGTTTTTGATTTCTTTCTTAATGCACCTTTAGAATACATTTATTCTAAGACAGACATTTACAATTTTCAGCAATCAGTTTCTGTTCTACGCTGTATATCAAGAATACATTTTAGCTTGTCCAACGTAGTAACATTAACTAGGTAGGTAGAACAATGAATGTGGGATCGATGTATTGTTGATTATCAAAAACTGACTAGTGGACCCTCAAGACTCAATAAACAGTTTATGAAAATAAAAACAACATTAAGAAAAATATTTCTCAAATACAAACTTCGCCTTTGTGAACGATAAGAATTTTATCGGCCTTCCGCTCGTGGTTTTGTAATATATTGATCTCGCGCTGCGCCGTCGGGCAGAACCCTAGGTCAATATATCACATAACCCCTCGCTTCAGGCCGTATAAACCTTACTTATTGGCCCTAAACCAAACTCCAACTACATTTTATATTCACCATATGAAGACAATTTTCGAATAACTCCGCCAGACAATTGCACCATTTTAAACCAATCAAGCTCTCGCCATAAGCCAGAAATAAGCAAAGACAAAAGAATGAAAACGAGGTCTAAGGGCCATGGGCAAATGAGAAAAGAAAATAATAAAAACAATTTCATCCAAAAATAAAATTATGGGCACATAAGGTATTAAAGACCATATTATGTCTGTTTATGAAGTCGATTTTTCTGTACAAGAGAAAAAATGGCCCTTAGTCCTCGTTTACATGTTACTTCCGACATGGGAGAACCTACACATAGCAAACAGTTGATATATGTAATATATGCATAAAGTCTATTGTCTTCTATTGTCGTTCTATCTATTGTATTATGTGTTATTCATTGTATTTGTACGCATATATTGCATCAACTGCTTGCTATGTAGGCTCTCCCCTTCCCGACTTACAGCTTAAGTGTGTATACGGGCACACACTATCAAAAACTACATACAACTGATTCAAAAAAGGTTGAAGGGGAAAACGGCGAATGGCGATCGGTGGTTGGCGGTTGGCGGATCCAAAGGAACTCTGATCACACAGAAGAATCAAATGACAACCACGTTCAATAATTCGGCAAAAGTAATACTTTCAAGTGGGCGCCTAATAGACCTCTCCCCTTGGGCGTAATGCTTTCCCATCTCAGACCACGTGTCATTCCCTAGCTATATATAGAGTATCATTTCTTTGTTTAATGTTTGCACACGAGAAGACACATGAATATTAATAAAATTCAAACAAAGGATCTTATTCTCATGAGAATTACACGTGGTCTGAAATAGAAAAGCATTACGTCCAAGCGGAAAAACCCGTGAAACAAAGTGTACTTATTAAAGTGTAGCAGTCAAATATAGACACAAAAGAAAACAATAGAATAAGCGTGTGATAAAATGTAATACTTTCACGGATTAATGAAAACCACCGTTCTCTAATTTCAATGGAAGACCTCGCACTTGGATTTTGACCTATATTTAAATAGGTTGTATAGCCTTTTTGTTTACCAATTGCAATAAACCCGTGCAACAGATATTTGAGTAAGAGACATTAGTAAATTCTAAAGCTATTGCTTTCTGACTTTTCTTTCGACTGTTACACATAGACTATTAGATTTTAGTATAAACCTACTAACGGTCTATCAACAATCCTGCATTCTGATTGGCTACTCTACTAGAGGACTATTTTGTGATAGCCTACTAGTAGCGAAAAGTCCCAGTTT
>JANTNT010088097.1:0-11365 GCA_024752375.1 Entacmaea quadricolor | reverse complement strand
TCGTGTAATTCAGTTTCTACTAGTTCACCCATCCTTTTGATAATTTCGATATTTATCCTTTCCAAGATGGCTTGTCTCGACATCCCTTCAGCTTGTTCACATCCAAGGAATATATACATTTTTTGCTTTTCAGGATCCAGAGTCTTCGCTCTTTCATCCAGCATTTGTAATCCTTCTCATTTAAACATTACGCCTCATTTAAACACGATTTCAGCAATTTTAAACACCATAGCTAGCACCTGTGTCCTTGCTTGCTTTTACGATGGTCTCATTTATAAATACCAGTTTGTTATGGCATTCTTGGTATGCCTTCAGATCATCAATAAAAAGACTGTGGGTTTTCTTGATTTCCCTATTTCCTGGCGGTCCCATCATGTATCCACGTGTTTTGTTTATTAGCATACCAATCGGAATCACGCTCAAGCAAAAGCCAACCGGTGAAAAATTGTCCTCTTGTAGAAAGCCACGTTTAATACTTATCCATCTGCTTATTTGTTTTTGTCCCTCTTTAACAATTTCCAATCTTGTAGACCATCTGTTCATTAACTCATAAATGACCTTGCAAACGTTCTTAGGGATACGTAACCAATCATATACTCTTAGCTTCCAGTCATGGTGAACCATATCGTATGCCTTTTGATAGTCATAATAAGCCACTGCCAACGATCGTTTGTAGGTTTTCACTTCATTCATAATGTATTGATCTATTAAAAGATGATCAATTGTTCCCAACACTTCTTCTTTCGTTCCCAATTGTCCTTCGTCCCATACTTCGTTTCTAAGTGCGTGTTTCTGCATGTACTCTGCCAAAATTCCAGTGTAGATCTTGAATGATGTATTGAGAAACATAATTGGTCTATAATCTCGATTGGAGTCTAAGCTGTTTGTTTTTGGAATTAATAATGTTCTTCCCCATTGTTAGCCATTTAGGTATAGATTCTGGTTTTTGAGTCAATTTCTTCATCGATTTAACCATTGCCTTCCAACATCCGTTCAGCTTTTTCCACCAACAGTTTTATATTCAATCAATTCCAGGTGATGTCCAAATCTTCCTTCTTTTCAAAATCTTAACCATCGTGTTCTCTGTAACACAAAAGTCTTGGATATCATTTACCTTCTCCGTTAAATTGTTTCTTATCTCTTCCATCTAAGGTTTGTTAGGATTAATGGTCTGGTCTTCCCAAATGCCACCCCAGAACTCAACAAATTTGTCTAAAGTTGGAGTACTTCCGTTCAAAATCTTATTATTTGACAAGCCTTTATAAAACTTTCCTTCGTCTTCTTTAAAGTTTACGTTGTTCTTAATTCGTTTCTCTTTTATCTTAGATTTTTCAGACCCCTTCAAATACCGTAACTCATCGATCCACTTTTCTTTATTCCTCAACAATTCTGCATCCTTTAAAATTTTGCATTCACTCTTAGTTTTCAGCTCTCTTATGATCTGTTTTTTGTTCCAACTCGTTTTTGCCCTTGTCTTTCTACGATGTAACTCATTGCTTGCTTTAGATATCAATCTCCTCAAATCTGTTATTCTCTTATTCCTTTTACGTTATCTTCGATTACCACCGTTGTTATCCATCACCGTTCTCTGAACCTTGTTGCGTTTTACACCTATCATTCTGCTAATGGACATTCTCATGGCAAATACTGAGTCAGTTACTTCACATATATCTTCACAATTCTTCAGATGGTAACGAAGTATCCTGTTTGCTTTGTTTTGTAAATTTTCTTTTATTTCAACTTTTGGCAATCTTTTGCCGTTCTTCAATTTCTATGCATGTAGGTTTCGTCAGATTGTATAATTCTTCCTGGAATACAACATACAAGTCTTGATCTTCATTCCTTATCTCTAATACCCAATGCACCTTGTGATATCTCATTTGCAACCTGTGTGTTTATTATTTCGTTGGTCTCTTCTATCCCATGATACAGCTGGTTAATCTCATCTTCATTCTCGGTTGTTTCTCCCATTCTTACGAAAACTAGCGTTGCTATTTCAGATTCATTCTTGAATCTAGTTGCATAATCTCTAAAACATTGTTCGGTTGCATTTTTCATGTCAGGAAACTCTTGATCCCATCTTTCTTTAAGTCGCTTCATATATCCACGTTCCCTCTTCCTTTCTTTATTCGCCATTTCGACCAATCTTACTTTGATATTATTCATCCATTTTATGCCTTTCTTTCCCCTTTCCTCCATACGTTCTTGAACAACATCTTGGCTTTCAGCATTAGATACTTGTGTCAACCTCTTTTGTCTGATCACTTCAATCACCTCGGGATCTTTCTTAAAAAGTGATGCATTGTCTCTTAAGCCTTGAGCATCAATATTCTTTTCTGGGAATTATCTGATCCATCTTTCTTTAACTCTTTTCATGAATCCTCTTCCTTTACGTCTCTCTTCTCTATCTATCTCTACTAATCTAGTTTTTTTCATTCATTTTCCACTGTGAGTGGTAATGTAAAGTGATAAAGTGAATTGAAGTGTATTGACGATCCTGATTTGGATCAGCAAAACTCGAGTTCGCTACTATTGAATCCTGGATTTCTTGATGAGATACTCTCCTCACTTGATGAATGTTTTCAATTTCAGTGTTCATATTTTCGTTACTTTGATTTGACGGGATTAATACTTGTCCACACTATGTTTGCCCGTTTCATAGCGTAAGGCTTTTACTGTCAGGTTTCGCCCAGACCCGACAGGAACCGTTAACGACTGAATGACCCCTCAGCCACTCATCCCTCAGCACGGTTAACACTTTATCTTGGATTGAAACGTGTTTTATTATTACTTTTATTATTATTATTATTATTATTATTATTATTATTATTATTATTATTATTATTATTATTATTAATATCATTATTATTAATACTTTATTAATAAAAAAATTTGGAAACTAATTGGAGACACCTATCTTAGCTAATATACTAAAATATTTCATCCATCCCATACTCTCTATCCCCACCCCATAAGAATAATGTATCATTAAAATATGCCATATACTATTTACAAGAATTATGATTGAATAAAAATAAATATATAATGAAAAATGAGAATGCCTAATATAAATCGACGGAAAGAAAATAAAATTGAGAATTAACTAATTTATAAAAATTTATAGAAATTAAAAATTTAAAAGAACTTACTTGTACATACGTGGCAATTTCTGCAGTTATTTTCTAATAGGTTGCTTAAATCTTGTGTCCTAATATCTTTTTTAAATTGATTTAAAGTTTCTATAGATCTAGTATTAGCACTAAGTTTTGACCATATGAAAGGCCCTATATAACTTATACTATGTTTTCCGTATTTGGTGGTACTAAATCTTGGAAAAACAAAGTCTGCGTTTCTTAAATTATAGTTTCGTTTTAGTGGTTTTTGAAATAAATTACTTATATATGAACGACATAGATTAGTTTTTACTTTGAACATGAGTATTACTATATCTTGCAGTCTTCGATTGTATAATGTGCTTAATTTAGCCTGTTTTAGTAGTGTTTCATATTAGCCAGCTCTATTGCAATATACTGCCCTTAAACCTCTCTCTTGTAATCGTTCTAATAACTGATTTGAAGATCTTAAGTTTGGCCTCTACAGGCAACATGTTACAAAGACGATTAAGTATTCCAACATTCTTAGCAGCATTCGTACAGGCAGATCTTATATGATCAAGTTGCTGTCGATTTCTACACCAAGTAGTTTAATAACTTTACTTTGTTTGATGTTAGCGTTCATTACTTTGACATTCAAATCCATATCGTCATTTGATCCAATGCACAAAGCCTGATATTTTTTGGGATTACCCTGTAATTGGTTTGACTGGTACCATTCAGTTGTCCATTTCCCCTCATCTGTGTGTGTGGTTTGAATTTCAACAATGTCATTTCCTATAACATTGGTGGTCATCAGCATACATCATAAATTCCGACTTGTTTGTATTTAAGGGCAGGGCAGGTAAACGTTCCATAGAACAGGTCCCAGGTTTGACCCTTGAGGATAGCCTCTGTTCACTTGAACCCATTTCACTTTCTGCGTAGTTGTTTATCCTCACTTGGCAGTATCTGTCGCTGAAGTATGAATGGAGGAGTGTGATAGTTTTATTAGAAAGCCTGTATGCTTCCAGTTTTTTAGTAGCAAGGGATGGTAAAGCGAATCAAATGCTTTCGACATATCCATTGACAGCACCCCCACCACCTTCTTACAGTCCACGGCATTTTTCCATTTCTCTACCAATGCAAGCAGTGGGGTTTCACAACTGTGTCCCCTCCGGTATGCCGTCGTTGTCTTGCAGAGACGAGGCTCCATGAATCCTGACCCCCTTCGGCTTATGAGTTGCTCAAAGGCCTTGCCAATGGCACTCAGAACTGTGATTGGTCTATATTATTAATATCAATGCAAGGTTTTTAACTTTCTTGAAAATCGGAATCCATACACCTTATTTCCACTGCAAAGGCCATTGATTGTCTTATTGAAAATGGCTGTTAATGAAGAAACTAGTGTGTCAGAAGTCATCTTCAAAACTTTGGGAGATATCATGTCGTGACCCATGCTTTTTCTCGGATTCACGGAGTCTTAAGTTTTCTCGGAGTCCCTGAGCACTTTCGCAACCTCAGCCTTGGTGATCTCGGCAAACTCAAACTGTGGGCTATTAACTACGTTTTGGTGATTTTCAACATCTTGCACGCTTGGATGATATCCTTCAGCTGGTCTTTTGTGAGTTGTAGTTTACGAGCATCACCAATTTCACTAGCAGTTGACGAAAAGTGATTGGCAAAAGGATTTGCAACTTGGGTCTGATCTTTCAAGATGTTTCCATTATCTTCCAGATGAATTACACCGTAGTCAGTTCCACTGCTTTTAGTATCTATGAAGGGCTTAAATGCTTTGTAGAATTTTCTTGTTTTTTTGCTAAAGTTATCTGTCTTGTCTTTCCTGTATTTTTGATTGCCTTGCGTCTTAGACCAGTAGCGATTTTTCCATCTATTTTTCTTTCTATAGTTCTCGCTCGTTGGGTTTTTCGAATATCGTTTGGCAAATCTGCGTTTTTGCCGTATAGCTTGCTTCCACTCAGTAGTCATATAAGGTACGTCCTTTGTCCTCAATTTCATCTTTTTAATAGGGGCTTGGTCGTGTAAGATGGTTTTAAACAATTCATTCCAATAATAGTATTGATCGTCAACTGACTCAAACAGTTCGCCGACATGCCAAGGTGCACACAGTAAATCCTGACGAAAATCATTCTCGTTGAAGTTCTTAAACGATCCAAACGTAATAACGCTGCTAGGGTAAACAATAGCATTCTAAGCCATCTGTGTGTAGACCAAGCTATGGTCACTGATTTCCGGGTTAAAAACCACTTTTTCGTAAATAGACGAGGATTGTTGGTTAGAATGACGTCGATAAATGTCCTACTGCTTTCAATGATTCTGGTTGGTTCGTCTATCAGGCAAGTAAGCCCCAAAACATCTTCCAACTCGATCAGTAGCTTTCCCTCTCTAGCTTGCGGTTGAAGACGATTCAGATTCAAGTCGCCAGCAATAATAAAAAGCTGCTTATGAAGAGAAGACCCATGTAGCAAGTTCATGGAGCTCATTTTCCAGCTTTAAAAAATAATTGTGACCAGACGATTTAAGTGGTCTACAAATCAAAACAATTACTACTTCGTGCCTACCAAATTTTGTTTCGACAGCGAGAACTTCAACTGTAGTAAAATTTTGTGTAATTGCTAATCTTTTCGTCGGCAAACAAGAGGAGAAGTAAGCCATTATGCCACCACCTCCCATTTACGGTCTTTGCGATACATACTGTATCCTTCGATCTTAAATTGGCTATTTGAATATGATGCGTCTATTTTGGTCTCCGACAACAGCGCCACTTGTGCACGAAGGTCATGCTTGATTACAGACTTCACTTCCTCAAATTTGTTTTGCAGGCTCTTGACATTCAAGTAAAAAAGTAAAAGCCCGTGACTATTCTTTTGTCTTGTAGTAATTATCCGCGGTTGATTTTCCATTGTAGTTTCAAGGAGTGAGTTTGAATTAAAATATTGCGCTTCATTGGCGTCTAAATTATGCGTATTTCTACTCGAGTCTTGAACATCTTCCATGAAATCTATAGAGTTAGCAAACGGGAATAAACAGTTTAAACAAGCCCAGTTTGATGGTTTTGAGATCTTTTTCCCTGCTCCACCGTATTTCATAGCGCACGACAGATGAACTTTCCGTAGACATTCGTCGCAACTCATATTTCGTTTATTTGTTCTGATAGTTTTCTCATAGGTTAAACACTTCATCTTATCTTGACTATCAATTAGTTCTTTTTAAGGCATGAAGTAATAATATAAGTGTTCTTGAATCTATTTGTTTTCCACTTTGGGGAGAAACGCGCGTTTGATCTTAAAGAATACATAGAGTCGTTTTGTGAAGGCAGCAGCTTTTTTACTCGGTTTCTTTTCTTTTAAAATTGCATCGAATGTTCTGCTACAAATCGAGTCACATCTTTCAGCGGTGGGATGTCAACGAGTTCATAAGCGATGCATGGACAAATAATAGACAGGGCCTTTTTCTGTATGCGTTCCAGTTCTTGTCTTAAATACTGTGGCAGTGAATAATGAAAGACTGTTGCGGCGTAGGTTAGTATAGACCTTATGCACGTTCAAAAGAACAGTATAAGGTCTCTTCTAGGCGTTTTCCTTAAAAGCTTCAGTGTGTTCAAAATTGCTTACTTTGATAGCTCCAGATCATTCGGATTGAGCTCAAACTTTCCAAAATTGAAGATCATTATATATATTGCAGCGAATTTTTGATTTAGTTCATTTTTAAATTTCATCTAGTTTATTTTAAAAATAAAAAAATGTCATACCAGTTTGTTTTTAAAATAAACTAGTTAGAAATTGTCATACTAGTTTGTTTTTAAAATAAACTAGTTAGAAATTATTTAACTCGTTTATTTTTCTAGCTAGTTCAATTTAAATGAATTCTTCGGTTTATACTTCAGTTCGTTGAATTACTGGTAGATTTACCAGTTAAAATTCCTTGGAGGTTTAGGTTCAAGGTGAATATCATGAAAGACCATATATTTATAGTACTTGGGGTTAGGTTTAGGGTGAATATCAGGGAAAGCCATATATTTATAGTACTTGGGGTTAGGTTTAGGGTAAGCATTGGAAAGGAATAAGTTTCAACTACCATGGTTTATGATTGTCTCTCATTCAACAAATGACATGACAATAAATAGTACAAAAAAAAATTAGTTTGCTGATTTATTGATTTTGCTGCTTTTAGTTAACAGGCTTTGATTAATAAGTTTGAAGAGTTAATTAAATGTGCTTATTTGAGATTTTGTAGAGTACATATTTTGTTGCCTTATCAAATTTTAATGCCTCACAAGTTTATTGATGTTGTGAATTTTCACTTAAGTTATCTCAAATATATCGTTCATTTTTTTATCGCTAAAGAATAATGTATTTCCTGCCACCTTTGTTAATATTTTATTATTTTTTGCTGCGTCTCTAGATCTCCAGAAGAGCGCTGAAGTAGATAAATCGTATAATCGTATAACTATATACCTCCGATTTTACAATTTTAAAAGATATTGGTGGACCTGATTATGATTCATATTATTTCTCGTTCTAATCTCACAAGGGATAAGCCTATATGTAGAATCGCAAGAACGGTATAACGGAATCTGTTAAATAGTAGAATCGGAAGAATCGTGAATCATAAATCATAAAGGCGTCGCAGCCGAGGGGGACTAGTTATAGAACTATAAGGGAATTGACTGTCGAGACATAGGGACTGCGCAATAATTATAGGGGGAACGTAAAGTAATACACCAAAGGGAGGGCATTGCCGGTCTAAATTATTAATGGAAAGAAGGAGGTAATAATAATGCAAATGTATTTGCTGAAATACTCAAAATTTCGCGCTCGCTACGCTTGCATTCTATAAAAGAAAATCTTACATTTCGAGAATAAAATAAGCCTTACTTCGAAAACATCTTTATTGGCAAAAAAAAAAAGTCTCAAAATTTCCTTGCTTTGCTGGCATAAAATTTGAAAAAAATTGTCTTTTGAAGTAAGCAGGGGATTGGTAATTTTCAGCTTTAACCCGAGAGGGGGGTTTAAGTTAGCTGGACACATTTTATAACCCCCTCCTGATAATTATTGCGCAGTCCCACAAGACATACACAGACAAAGTAGACGAACATCATCGACAAAAAGTTCATTCAGGCGAATGACTAACGCAAGTTCCATTTTGGGTCTTTCAAGTTAAAATCGCTCAAGTGAAAATCAAGGCTCTCTTCAAGTGATGACATCACAAAGACTTTATTCTAGTTGTCAACCCCCTCCCCCCTCCCCATTTTTCAAACCGCTCCGCCGCCTATGTAAATAGAAAGACTCGTTCCTTTTCAAGAGATAATAAGTAAAATCGTAGAATCGGAAAATTTGTAGAATTAGAAGACCGTTACCTTACAAAAAATGTGTAAAATTATAGAATCGTACAATAGGAAGGATACATACTGTATAATTAATTGATATAAATTGTATAATAGTATTCTAATAGTTATCGATCACCAATGGCTAAGCATGCTTTATATAAGCATTATAAATCTTATCATTAATAAATATAGTAATTATTGCCATCACGTCCTTCTAAGGAAAAGCTTTAGGTTAAACTTTTTTAAAGAAGATTTTGGCAGAATACTTCTAATTTAAGAAGAAAAAAAACAGCAGCATTCAGCCATCTTGAAAATGACAAGTCCGTATTTCGCATTAGTGCGCATGCACTGTTTTTTGATGACTCCTCAAAGTAGAATGTCTTTTAAGAATCTTGGATACTCAAAAATAAGCTAGTTTGAAATGAATTTCACTCTAGATGAATTATGCGACAAAAATTATCTAGGTGAAATTTAAAAATTAACTGAAATCCAAATTGAAACAGCAACATATATAATAAGTTGGATTTTTTAAACTTTATAAGTATAAAATTCTGTTCGTAAACTACAATTATTAAGCTTTACGTAAAAAGTATTTTTTATGGATGACTTTTAAAAGCAAATACGAAATATGTCTTGCACGTAAAGTTGTCTTGAACCCCTCCTGACACATTCAATAAAAGTCAAAATAAACATACCGATCTTCCAAAATTAACCACTATATGATCTCTACTTTATGAACGGTCCTTTATTTCTTAAAGTTGTAAAATTAAATATTCACCAATTTTTTTGGATGAGATTAGCAATATCCTCCACAGTCTAGACCACCTACTGCCGAGTTGAACAAGTTACCCATAGCACGTAAGAAACGTACGTCAAAAAATAAATTTCGAGGAATTCAAATCTTTAAGTTAAACTCATTTATTTTGACAAGCTTTCTATTAAAAATTATGAATTACATTTTAGGAAATTTCATATTTTACAATTATGTATATGTGTAAAAATTAGAAGTTATGAGCAGTGTTCCAGGTTTAAGGATTTTTTTATTATTCACTTTTGCAGGTTTTTACATTTGTGTTCAAATTATAATTTTGTTTAAATATCGCTGTTATTTGTTACTTGATTTATGGCGCACTTGATCATAATAGTATGGAATTTGTACACTACGTGTAAAAATAGCGCTTATATAGCGGATGTGGCACTGCTAGTAATCGAAATAATTATGATTTTATAGAAATTTGTTGCTTTCCTAATCAATATCTTGTTATTCTGTTTGTTTGTTTGTTTGTTTGTTTGTTTTGTTTTTGTATGTTTTTTTAAGTTTTCTTTTATTTTCCAATTTCTGAACACGAAATCTGGACGGTCCTCGATCTCTGCGACGAACGTGTGAACGAACTCGTGTGTACCGATGCATATTTCTAACATTCGATCTGTAATTGTATGTAAAAATTGGACCTTTATCATGATTTAGACTTAAATTACGCTTACTACAAGACACAAAAATACTTTCGTGATATTTACTCATCACAGCTTTCATTGTCCTACGGATGTAAGGTACAATTTTCGATCTCTGTAAAGATACAGCTGGTCTTTCGTTTCTTCCCTGTAGGGCTTTCTTAATCCCGTTAACTGCAAGCTGAATAATCCGACAAATGTGTTCAAAGTATCCCTTTCGAGGTCGAACCTTTCCATGCGGCTTCATATTCTTCTTTCCAGGCTCAATTATCCCACAGTGGGGCTCAATATCCTGATTCCGAGGGTGATGCATTTCTTTTACGGCAATTTGTGTCGCCTTTGTGATTTTTCCATCAGGGAAGAATTCAGCTGCTTTGGGTACTTGATCTTGAACGAACGATATTTCTGTTAACATTGACCAGATATTGCTTGGTTAAAACTTTTTTATTTCTCTGAATAGAACTAGGGAATGAAAGCAGTGATAAAAGAAGTAAAATGTAATTGAGAAAATTAAAACTTACTTTCATATTGACAATTTTGCTGAGCAAGGTGAAGGTATCGATCTTTCGCTTGACATCTGGTATCTTATTGACTACGAAGTATTATTTTTGGGGTTCCTGTGTAAAGTTTACTTACGGTCATGGATCGATAGCATAGTGGTACTGCTTCGCGAAACAGTGCCACAAAAATTAGCAGTTATAAGCAGTATTTCAGGTTTAAGGATATTTTTATTATTCGTAAAATAAAAGACCGAGGGGAGCTTAATAAAGAGTTTACTATATGGCACTAAAATAAATTAATTAAAAAAACCGGAGCTGGCTAGGTAAAAAGCGTGACACCTTGTAACACAACATGCATGCATTTACATAAAAAATCAAGCCAAATGAACAACAAGCAGTGAAAACTTTCTGAAGTAAATAAAAATAAAACTTGAATGCAAATACAAATTCGAGTTCCAGGTTTTCTTGTCGAGACATAGATTATGTTAATCTAAAATTTAAACAGGAGGAGATACAAGAAAACATATAAAGAGCAAATTATTTTTTGAGTGAATCAAGTCAAGCCTCCTTTTTGCCATGTGCTCGGCAAGAAATTCAGTCTAGTCTTCAGCGTCGTTTTCGATGACAGTTCTACGCCTTTCAAGACTTTTTTACAAGTTAGAATAAGCTAAAGAAAATGATTTGATTATAAAAAGTTGCGATAAAATACTATACATACTAGAATAAAAAGTTTTTAAAAAAATATTAAAAATTATAGCAACGTTTCGACTTAACGTAAGTCATTATCAAGCAATAAAAATATACTACTACTAGTCTAAGACTTATATACCAATAAAAACACGAAAATATGCCGTAATTCCTAAGGGACTGCAAACTAAACAAAAAGTTTAGCTAGAATGGAATCATTTTGCGTATTAAGAGAGGGCTTAAGCTCATTAATAAAAAACATCTCATACAAAAGGCAGTCAAAC
>JANTNT010087986.1:0-11365 GCA_024752375.1 Entacmaea quadricolor | reverse complement strand
TAGACATTGAGACTAGTAGATATCCACAGGCACTGGTCCAGGGACTAGAGCCTGAAAAAGTTAGTGTCAAGCCCTGGTTGATTGTTAATGTCTGTAAGTACAAATAGGAAATTATTGGGGAGCCTGGCTCCCTCTCCTCAATGACTCTGTAACATCATTTCCTTGTTTCAAGCAACTTACATAATTCAGATTCAAAATGTCTTTTTCAAAAGGATTGAAGGCTGCTGCAGTGTTCAGTGATGGCAGTGGCTTCGGTTATAATACCAAAGGAGAGCTAGTGCTAGTCAAGAACACCAGTGGGTAAGATGATCATTTATAAGTGTATTAAATGTGTACTTGTATTACATTAGGAATATCTAGCCTTTTAGTGCCATACTTTTCTTCATTAAAAAAAATCTTGTTAACTCTGTCTTTGAATACCTACCAAAATACATTAAATAAATCCTTAACTAGAGGTAGTAGCTTCATTGTGTAATTGGCTTGTTGAGCATATAAGCTTGCATGTATTGAGTTAGAAGTTGGATATGGCCATTAGGCCTTGAGTTGCAGCAGTTTATTTTTCAATTCTAGTTATTAAGTGAAGTGGCATATCCGCATCACATGAACTCCTACCAAGAAAGGTTTAAAAGTTACACTGAAGCATTGTATTACTTTATTGGTAATATCTGATGTAGAGCATAGGGTCACCACTCGGAATGGTTTCCTAAAGTTTATCAAGCACTTCAATTTTCATTTCATTCTGTTAAATCTATTTTCAGTACTATACAGCCCACTTTGTTTCCTAAGTACCATTCATACATTACTGATTGGTCTAACTATATTTGAACAGTTTCAAGCATTCTTATTGGCTACGGTGCCAGTGATGTAACTTTTACACAGTCACAGACAGGGCCGTAACTATGAATTCTACTTTGATCACAACTTTAAAGTGGCTTCCAGCCAAGTGGCGTTGCTCTAATTTCTGTCTCCTCCAATGTTTATCTCGGTTTCTGTGATTGTTGGGGAATATTTCTCACTACTTGAAGACTTGAGGCTTGGAAAATATTCAGACATGACTTTAATGACTAATATTAAATAGAATATTAGAACATTTTCTCCTTGTTATTAGTTTTATTTCTTTCACAGTTGAGTAAAAATTAGGTTTGTCGTACCTGACCAAGTATGGTATTATTTGTTCATATTAACATTAAGAAAATTATATATATATAAAAAACTGAACATTACAAAATTTAAGATTTATGAAAAGAAAAATAAAAAAGAGAGAATTTGGAATAATTAAGACCTCTTGAAAAAGTTTTTCTTTAAATACAATAGATTTCCACAAAACACTTGAATTTTAAACCATCTCTTACTGGAAAATTTTTCTAAATTTTGCTTTCTTTAGGTAAACCTGTACGCTAAACCTACATATGTACGTATACTGGTGGTGTTTTGCTATATGGCCATAGCATTCATTTATCCCTTGTTATTCTGTAGTTAGCCCCAGTTCAAACAACTTTTTTTTCATTTCTCAAACTGTATTAAAGTGATAATGCTTTTGGTACATGAAAAAAATCAATATCTGTACTGGTTCTGACTTGGAACAGCAGAGGAGAAATACAACTTAATTTTTTTCTTAATTACCTTGCCCCTTTGAACTCAACTTAACAGTCACTTTCCAATGAAAGTAGACTCTCCATACTTCTATTTCTACATTTGTACAATGTCTTAGGTTGACGTCAGTCACTTGATTTGTTCCACATGTTGAGCATTGAGTGGTGAATTCTTTTCAGACCTCCTGTTCAGGCTTTTTTTGTAACCTAAATAGGTGATTTACCTGGTTGCATCAATTTATTACAAAACCATTACAGCAATGTAGTATTTACAACACACAACACTGAAATTCAAATGTTCATATTTGTGAAAGGAGGGAAAGTATAGAATACAGAAACTATTGCAGCATAGGAGAGAACAACACATACAACAACTCCACTTGCAAAGAAGAAGACCACTAAAGAGAACTTTGTAAAAGATATTTTGAGTGAAAAAATGTTAAAATCATTAAAAGGAGCACAATATCCTTTATCTTTTAGCATATTTTTCTGCTGGTCATCAACATGCAGTGACTTACTTACTTCATAAGTGATTAAAGTCTACCTTGAACAATGTAGATTTTGAAGTAGAGTCATGCTTCATTGGGATAGATAGTAATTACACTAGAATAATTGTAATCTGCATGTACAATACACAGTAATCTTTTCCTATCAAGTTACTCTCTATCTTTCTGTGCTTGTAATACTCTCTGCAAGTAATATCTAGTGTGAATTTAATTCTAATTTCTTTATTACAACTACTGCTTTTCCAAATATTACTAATTACATGAACATTACCAAGAATATTTTGAATATTTACTGAATAACTTTGCAAATAACTACTAGCCCAATTTTCTTTATAGTCTGATTCTAAACTATTAACAAGGACTACTTTTTCTGTTCATTTCCCCCTCGATATTTTTTAATTAATCTAAAAATTACAAGTTAATCACAGTATTGACTAAAAATGAAAAATATGCTAAGCCAAATTTCATCAGGCATGATCAGTAATGCAGACAGTGGATATCAATATTGTGTCTCTTACAATTTTGAACTGATGGTTTGATCATTTCAAGATCCAGCAATGTCTGAAATTTCAACTAAATTTTCCTCAAAATACTTCATTAATTTAAAATAAAATTGGCAAAAATGTTTCAGATAAGCCTACTTAATCTACCATCGTATTACCTTGAATAAACAAAAATTTGAAGATTAGTTTCTTCTCAAAATATTTTGTGGCAATCCAATTTTCCTTTTGAGATTTTATTTATTAGAATTTAAGACAGGGGGGTCTAGACTGGAAGATTTTATTCAAAATGTGTGTGTACTGGTCACACTTGACATAATTTACACATAGCTGTAAAATTTGCACAAATTGTGCAACCAGAAGCACATTTTTTGGCAGTTGTTTTGGATGGCTAGGAAAGTTGAGTGATACATACACCTTGTACATGTAATAACTTGCATAAATTTTAAAATGTTTATATTCTCAAAAGGTAAGTATGTTATAATAACAGAGCAGAGGCTGTTTCTGTGTGCATTGTCACAATAATAATAAGAATTTATACAGTGCTTATACAGATCTGTTCTATGTTCACAAAATACAGAAATGACAATGTTCAACAATTGGCATGACATCAATCACTTGCCCATCAGAGGCACAGAAAATATTTGCCACTGATATTAACAAAGCCAGTGGTGTCTTTTTCAAATGAAAAACGTACCTTTTGACAGTCAAAAGTGTTAAGTCTGGTGATGTAGATGTTAGTGATTCTGACTATGGAATGCAAAGGAATGTGTTTTGTGCAAAATTTGTTGCTTTACATAATTATGTGTATGTGTGTTTGTGTGTGTGTGTGTAGTATGCAGATTCTGCTCTATATCATGGGTTAAGGGTACATATTTTTGGTTCTGATCACAATCATAATCTACAGGGCAAGCACAGATGGTTACAATTATGGCTCACTGTTCAAAAAGCAGTCTGAAAGCACAAAACTCCCTGTAATTCCAACCAAACCAGTAAATGATTGTGATTTATGGAATGAAAGAACACCAAATGAACCAACTAACAGAGGTACAGGTTATGTTTGGTTAGAGAGGAGTGGGTACAGTCTGAGGAAGGGGGTGGGAATGTGTTTTAGATTTTTTCAAGAGTTAATTTGCTGCTGGAAAATAAATAAATAAATATATATATATATATATATAGAATTGGAAAAAAAAATGACAAAAGATCTCTCTTTCTGTCTTAACCTATTTACATTAATGCAAACTATTATACCCTCAAACCAGAATTCTTACCGACTGGTTGATCAGAAAAAATTCTAGGCTAGGTGAGATTCAAACCCCAACCTTCAGAGTTCTAGCCTGATGCTCTACCGAGCAATCAGCCCTAATTGGGAGCATTCGTGAGTCCAAATGTTGGATAATTCTAGGATCAGGTTTTCCAACCCTAGAATATGCCATTTTTATGTAACCAAACTAAGAAAGGGGTTTCAATTCTAATTTTCTCATGACCTTATTAGGGCCATTTATACAAGCTCAAATAAGTCGCGACTTACATAAGACACGAACAAGACCATTTATACGAGCAAGGCTTGCATAAGACGCGAAGTGTTTGTATAAATGGTTCTCATCCTATTTTAGTGTCCAACAAGGATTTGCCTCACTCTGAAGTTTCGTTGCCATGGTATTATCTATTGACTTCCGTTTCCTTCCGAGTAAGATTGGGTTGCTACACATGCACTGTAGGTCTTTACGTCTTATGCAAGATGCAAACATGTTTTTGTTCCATTTATACGATGATGTTCGCGACCTAGTTAAGACGCATCTTAGATAAGCCCAGCTAAAAAAGCTGGTCCTCGGCTTGCATAAGTTGCAACCTAAATAAGACGTGAACACAGTTTTTGTAGCATTTATACGGATGGTTTGCGTCTTATGTAAGTCGCGACTTATTTGGTCTCGTATAAATGGCCCTATTGTGAATAATTGAGACCTTTTTTGGACACCATACTATCATTTTTGGAGGCAGTTTGTTTGGGGTACCCTTACTTTGAGTTTTCTAGGACCTTGTTTAGGGATGTTTGACATAGAGAATAATACATGGGTATGCAGAGATATGGAATATATCTTCGAGTGTTCAATTTGATCTCGTGAGTGCAGCAAATGAGTGAGATCAAATTTGAACACGAGAAGATAAATTTCATTTCTCCAAGCATCCATGTATTTTTCTTATTGTATAAACTATAGTATTTTCAAGGATTTCTACCACTGAATACTAAAATCTGATTGGTTGATATTTTCACTTGTGAAAAACATCATATCTTTGTGTGTGCTGAGATATGAAATTTCTCAGTGGTAGAAATCTTGTAAAACACCCGTTTATATAATAAAGTTATATAAAAGTCATTAGGGGCCCTGATATTTAGAATATTTCTTCCCATTTAATTCATAGGGGCTCTGATTTACATGTGGGGGCATCTTACTGTGAGTATGAGGGGGCATTATTTTGTGTACTAATGGCATTACCACCCCTAGGTAATAAACCTTGGCTGAGACCATTGGTCCCAAGGTGTGGTGCTGCAAATTTCTCTACCTCTGTTGCAAACAGCTCTAACAGTAAGTTCAATAATATGATTGAAAACAATGTTCTGCAAGGTTTCCACATGTTTTGGCAGCTGTGTATAATCTAAGGAAACAATTCTCAAACTTGACTTGGATTTCTATTTAGCATGTGCCAATTTTGAGAAAAATACTTCCAATTTTTTTTCTTTGCTTGTATAAAAATATCCAATGACAGGATCTTAGTAAAGGTCCTTGGAAATTCTAAAGTTTGTGTATTCTTTTACTGTACTTGGTATTTGTTTAATATTTTGATACTAAAAAACAGTAAGCATAGAATTACTTTCCTTGAGTCTAATCAAATGGTGGTGAAAAATAATTTGCAAAGGTTCTTTTGGCAATTACTTTCTTATTCATTAAGGATTGGGGCTGAGTTTATGAAATTTAATTTGAAATCACTGCCATTTGCTGTTTATAGAAACCTCTAACATATATGTACTTCAGTGCCGATACAATGGGTAAAGCATATTACCCCCCACCCCCATTGTTGTATACTAACAGATATTACAACCTCCAGGTAATGCACCTTGGAACAGACCAGTCTCGAGACATGGTCCTCTCAACTCTTCCAGTTTCTCTAGCCTTGCTGGAGATGGATATGGCAACAAATCCAGTGACATTCCAATGTCGCTTGTCATCTTTGATAAAGATGGCACCCTCATTGATGTCAATTCCGTCTGGATACCCTGGATGGAGTCACATGTTGTGGAACTTGAGAGATTGACTGGTTTAAATCTTTCTGAGAAACTCTACTCTGCTGTTGGGTATTGTCCAAAGGAAAAGGAGCATGAAGAGGATGGTCTGCTTGCACAAGCAACCATAGCTGAAATCAAGCAAAAGTTTAAGGAGGTCCTTGTTGAGAGTGGCATTGATGAGCTTGAAGCAAGTAAGATGGTTGATGGGTGCTGCAGTGACATTGACACAGGTGATGAAGAAATCTTGGAACCTTTAGGTGATTTGACAAAGATCTTTAAAACACTGAAGTCTAATGGAGTCAAGACAGCTGTCTGTACCATGGACTCTAGACATGGAACCATGACGACACTGCAACAACTTGGGCTGATACCAATGATTGACATGATTGTTTGTGGTGATGATGATGTGTCAAAACCCAAACCTGCCCCAGACAATGCATTGAACATCTGTAAGGATCTGAATGTCTGTCCAACCAAGACTGCAGTGATTGGAGACACAACAGCCGACACAGGTATGGGTAAATCTGCAGGTTTGGGATTAACTATTGGGGTATTAAGTGGAGCAGGATCTAAAGGTGCTTTAGAAAAGGATTCAGATATGGTATTGGATAGTGTAGATGACTTACTTGATGTAATGTTTAAGGAAAACACCAAAAAAGACTTATAGTCCATTTACATTATAATAATCTTTTGTATATACACAATAATTCTTATATGAATATTCTTGGAGTGAAGCATTAATTTTCATTAGGAGTAAAGTCAGTTGAGCATTAAACAAGTGTCCAAGGTCAAATAATGAACCATTCCCTTATGACAATTTGATACTGTGACTACAGAAATCCTTTTGCTGTAGGTCCTTCCTGAGTTCTCTTGAGTGGAAGTTTCAAAGATGATTAAAATGGGAAGACAAATCACCCAAATTTGATGGTTGTGGGAGTTTCTCAAATTCAACTGAATGACCACAAAACAATAGTGCCAAGATGAGGCAGAGCTTGATAAATTCATTAAATATATGAAAGCATTTAGCTCACCCTCGTCTTGGAACCATTGTTATATGGTCACTCAAGTGGATTCAGGAAGCATCTATTGCATTTTTCCAAAGGCATTTTTTGTTAAGACCAATAGCCCACTTTTGATATTTTGGTTCAGTAATCACACTTAAAACAATCAAGGTCGAGGCTCCAGGGAAACAATGGGTTCCTCTTAATTATTCTTTAGTTTCCCCAGTCAGCCTCGACTCAGATTGCTTGGTTGGTTCTCATTGTCAAAGCTACACCAGTTAGAGTAGTCTTACTGTAATTCGACTATTGTCAAAATTATATAATACAAATACTGTAGCCCACTTTGGATATTTTGGTTCAGTGATCACATACAAAGGTGTACAGTGAAAACTTCAGAGCCAATCATGGAAGGCCATAATCAGTAGAATCTTGAACTTGGCCAAAAAAACAAATTCTCAAGGGTAATTTTCTGGGAAAAATTCTTGAATAGTTTCTAGTTGAGAGGGAATTCTTTTGATTGTTCTTCACGTTTGTGTGTGGTTGTATATAATTATATTAAGTAAAAAATGGCATATTTATAATTTTCTACAATTTTCTTTAAGACATATAACTTTAGCATTGACATGTACTTGTTTAAACTGAGCTGTTACCCAACTTCTCTCTATGCTTGACAAGGAGGGAGACTATTTATTATTTTATTATTTTATCAGTAAGGTTTATTAAACTGATTTAAATATTTTGGTAAAAAGATAAATGCATTCTAATTTGCACTGATTAAGTTGATTATTATATTATATTGACAAACCTTTTTGTGAAACTGAAACTATTAACTGTTGTTCATTTTGTATTGTCATTTTGGTTAATATATATCCAAGGTGAAGTGTAAATACGTTAATAAAATAGATTAAAAAATAGTTGGATGTTAATGAGGTTAGCATTATTTTTTTGTAGTTCAGTTGAGAATAAACTATAATTATAGTGGTTTTCATAAACCCGTGAAAAACGCTTTGGTGTATTACGAATTATTACACTTGTGCTTTTGTATTTATCTGACTATTACACACTAACAAGTACACTTTGTTTCATGGATTAATGAAAATGACTAGTGTTTTTGTGTGACATGGTGGCCATTTTCATGCCTCCGACAAAGCATTCCTCATTAACTTGTTGCAGAGGCACAACAACATGGCCTCTTGTTATTTAATTCTCCAGGAAATGCTATTGTTGAACCATAATTGGCGGAGCTGTGAGGGCTGGTGGGGTTAGTAGCACCCCACTTTTTGTGCATTTTAAAAATCTAATTTCCATCTTTTTCTTAATATGTAACAAATCAAATTGCCTGTCGAGCCAGCACTACCATAGGGACTGCTCAATAATTATAGGGGGTGTAAAGTAATATGGGTATGCCAGAAAGTAGAGGCAAGGTTGGTCTAAATTATTCAATGGAAAGCAGGTAATAATGCAAAGTTATTTGCTAAAAAAATTCTCAAAATTTTGCACTCCCACTCAATTACCAGTAAGAAAATCTTGACCTTTCGAGAATAAAGCCTGGTTCAAACGGTGACATAAGCACAGACATAAACATAAGCGTAAAAATGTACATGTGAACCAGGGTTTACATAAGCATAAACATAAGGAATGGAACTTTTTACATTTTCTTATGTTTATGCTTACATTGTGAAATTCCAATGTGTGAACTGGATGTAAATGACAGCACAACGGCAAAATACAAACGCTTATGTTTGTTACCGTGTGAACCAGGCTTAAAACAAGCCTTCCTTCACTCAATTTTCTTTAGAGTGAAGTCATTAGCTACTACACTTGAACAAGTAATTTTTATTTCACAGGTTTATTGACTTCACTTTTCTTTGCTCACACAAAATTTGCAAAAGAAGTGTCCGAGGTCAGCAGGTGGTTGCTAATTTTCAGACTTAACCTGGGAGAAGGATTCTGTGCAGGGGAGGGGGGTAGTGGACTCATTTTAGAACCCCCTCCTGATAATTGATGCACATCCCTTAAGACACACAAAGGAAAAGTAGATAAACATTGTGTTGCCAAAAAGTTCCTTCAGGCGAATGACCAACTAGTTCCATTTTGGATCTTTCGAGTGAAAATCAAAGCCGTCTTCAAGTGATGTCACAAACCTTTTTTCTAGTTGTTAGCCCCCAACTTTTCCAACTGCTGTACCACCTATGTGAACAGTTTTTTGCTATTATAAAGGTGCTGTTACGCTAGGCAATTTCCTTGCAACCTGTCTTCCAATTTTGTTGAGAGATTGTCTAGTATAACATACCAAAAGTCTTGCAGTTTTGTTCTGAGAGATTGCCTAGTGTAACATACCAAGAGTAGCTTGCAATTTTGTTGCCACAACAGTTGCCAGAAGTAGAATCAAGTTTTACTTTTGCAACAAAATTGCAAGACATTGCCATGGTAACACCCCTCTTGCAACCTGTTTTGCAACATGAGTAAACAACCATAACATTTGGTTCTTTTATCCAAGCATCTTGTTTGTCCCAGTCCTTGCTGCTGCCATTGCTGGACAAGTTGCACCATGTACTTGAAATTTCTGTATATTCTGGTTAGGATGCAAATGGTTAACAAACTTTTAAAAAATCTCATTGGGAATTTGTGGATTAAACTAGCTCTGAGATTTAAAAATGTGGAAACGTCTAGCATTTCTTGATCTAATGGGAACAGGGTTTGTACATTTTGTGTATGGGTTTTGGAAATTGATGATGAATTTTCCAGGACCTAGAAAAAGTTTTGGAAAATTTATTTGACCCCCTGGGCTATGGAAAAGTTATGAATTTTTTGTTGGTTGTCCAGGTTCTGAATTGTTGTCTAGGTTGTAAATCGCCAAAGATTTTTTTGGCAGCACTAGCCACTGATAGGAGTATGGCATGTGTCAAACATTGCCTGCTGAAAATAAACAGTGCAATACTAAATGCGTGTATAATGCCTTGTTTTGTATTGGTAAATGCATGTGTGTTTAATGTTTTTGAATTTTTACAGTGTGAATTGATAAACAGTGGGTACCTGAAAATATTTCGGGAATGTTACGCTAATTTCAACAAAACACTAGCTATAAAAAAAATTGTAAGTAAGGGTTAAATCACTACTAAAACCAAGATGTATATTCTGACTATAAACCCATATTTTTTAAAGGTTTTTGGCTTGAAATATTAATTTATTTTATGGTTCTCTTGTTTACCTTAATTTCCATGTGCAGAGCTGGAAAACATGTTTCTGGTTGGCTGTTAGACAAACGAAATATTTTTGGGTGCCAACTGTTTTTGTTTCACACTGTAAAACTTTTTCCCCATTTGTTTAGTTTTGAAATTTGAGTCAATAGGTTTAATTTGAAAAGTTTTGGAAATGTCTTGGAAATTTTCACATGGGATCCTGTACGAACCCTGTAGGAACCAATTTCTTTCCAGATTTTTGGAGTAAATGGTAAACACCCATTGCCTTGTGTAACACCCTGTTCTTGCAATAAAATTGTGAGACAAGTTGCAAGAAAATTGATTAATTGAGATTTATAGCTTTTCTAGCATCCCTTGAACCATTCCATAAATTTTCATTAGGCAGTATGCTGTATGTGTACAAACTTCATCATTGGGTAGAATATTAGCTGAACTATTGTGTGCATATCCTGTAGGTAGCAATAAGCCAAAGGCCATATTACTCGAAGCAATTTTTCTTGCAACTCGCAATGCAATGCCGTTGTGAGACAAGTTGCAGAAAAAAATAGCTTGTGTAACTTTCCCCTTGCAAGTTGCAAGAAAAGTAGAACAGCAGTATACTTATTGCAATGTGAGAAATTCATCGTGCTACGTATGACATCTCAAGTGCAACTTGCAATGTTTTTTATTTGCCATTGTTGCATTGCAAGTTGCGAGAAAAATTGTCTAGTGTAACGTGGCCTTAATGGAAAGTTATGGTTAAACTGTTCCCCAGATTTGCTTGAGTATCAAGGAAACATCAAGGTGGGGTAGAACTTAATGTTTTTATAAACTTACTGTATTTTATCAAGCTTGGCTTTGTCTTGTTTCACAGTGAATTTGGGAAAGGTTTATTCAAAAATATAATTATAAGTGTTTATAAAATAACTTTCAGAAATCCTGTGTTCTGATTGGCTGAAGAGCATGCTTTTAAGAGAGTTTAAAATGGAAATTTTTGAGTTATTTTATAAAAGCAATAAGATTCATTTTCCATGCCTGGAGGCAGCTGATTTTGAAACTTTTCTCATGTTCTCCCAACATCCCATTAGTGTTTTTATAAGAGTTTAAAACGTGGAAAATGAATCTTATTGCTTAATTACAATAGCTATAGAAACTATACTTGGCTTGCCTGTGGTGCAGCCTGACATCAATCAAATAATGGGCTATTCCAAAAAAAAACCATAACCCCCCTGTTGAGGAGGTAATAATCTAGCTATCATAACCCCTGGATTTTCCATTTCAACCCCTGGAAATCAAAA
>JANTNT010087875.1:0-11368 GCA_024752375.1 Entacmaea quadricolor | reverse complement strand
GAATTTTTTCTGAGCTTTCTACAAAGTAACAGCATATGTTACTTATTTCACTGCGAAGATCATTCGAATTCATTCATTACAACTACTTGTATTGTCTAAACTTATATCCGATCTTTGGACAAAACATTTGAATGAACAGAGCAGGTACAGTTGAGTTACTTGGTTACCAGTCCGGCCTGTGCTTTCTGTACGAAACGAACTAAAGCTGATTTTCTTTGATCTTTGGGAAATTTATGAAAGGAAACCTTTGGAATGTTTGTAGTGTTTTTACAACTGAAGTTATTCGTACCACCAGCCACACGTTCTTTTCGGAATTCTTCTTCGTCGATCCTGAATTCTTATTCGTCAACATCACTGATAAACATGTAAGTACAACGTGAAGTCGAACATTGATAAGTGGAGAGTGCTCGCAGTGACGTCATAACGCTCGATTGGCAGAGCTAAATGGTGCTAAATGCCGATATTTGAAAACGTAAAATATTAAAATATTAGCGATACCGAGTTGAATTTAAAAAAATGACACCCTGATACTCAGAAACTCGCGAATTTTTTTTTTTTTTTTTTTTTTTTTTAATAAAATAGGTCGAAAATTTGGTTTCATAAACACTTTAAAAAGAGCATTATTTTTTAAAAGCATCATTCCTGTGGGACCGAAATTTTACTGTACAGGCGATAAAGGGTTAATATATGGGTAAAAAAAGGCGTTAAGTACCTAAATTTGTCCCTTTTTAACTCGTGGATATGCGAAGCATAGAAACGAGGTATTGTGAGGGCTCAAGATTTGCAAAAGTGTCACTCGCTCACTCACTCACTCAGTAAGGTGTTAGCAAAATCGATATACAGTCGGCCGACGTCGTTTCACCGAAGGCTATACGAATGAACTCATAACATTGGTCGTAAATTTTGTACATGGGACACGGAGCGGTGATATGAAATTCTTCTTCAAGTGTTCAAATAGATCTCTCTAGCTCTTGAATGAAAGCAGCGCAGTCCTTTATGAAAGGTCAAGTTGGCGAAGACAAGAATTCGTTTACGGTACGAAATTGCTCCGAAAGACCTTTTTTGCTTCGAAATAATTCATCGAATCAAAACTAACCACTTTCAGAATAAAACCATCTTGTGTAAGAGTTTTGGAACTCCAAGTGTGATTGAAAGGCAGTATGAGAACGAAATGGTGGATTGCTATCCTTGATTACGGGAAAAGAGTTTCATAACACTTGGAAAAATTCAAAGCAATGAATAAATAATCGACAATTAGTGAATCGCATTTTTTCCTTCGCGAACGTTTGAGATTCTAAACCAAAATAAGTTTAATCTTGTGATATATTTATTCCAGAATATCATATTGGAGTATGGTGGTGTAGTGGTCAGCAGGAACTGAGAACTGAGACCTGAAAACGCAGACTGAAAAACAAATACCAGTTATTAAATTTATGAATATATCGACTTTAACATTAGAAGAAAAAATAAAGTCCCTCGTAATGTGTTGTCATTTCGTTCACTGACCAATTCGTTTCAAATGCAGTGTATCTGACATGGTGCGGCAATAAATTGAAATTGTGCGGAATTTCAGGCCAACAGTTCAATTTCAATTCAATAGTTCAAGATTTACATACATTTTGTGTGATTCACTTAATCTTTTATATGTAAACTTGAAAAAAAAATATACCTTGTGACCTTTGTCACACAACAAATAAGAAGTAAAGCTCTAACTTTACTAAAAAATAAGCCAAATAATTGTTGTTTCTTAAAGGAACGCTCAACAATAACAGTTACTAGAATTCTACTATAATATCTTAATATATATGGCAAGTGGTAAAGAAGTAGATGTAATTCATCTAGACTTATCTAAGGCTTTCAACCGGGTTCCACACCACTTGCTACTCCAAAAACTTCAACGATTTAAAATCTCAGGCACTTTGCTAAAGTGGTTTGGAAACTACTTGAAGAAAAGATTTCAGCGTGTCGTCCTGAACGGTGCTTCATCTAATTGGCTTCAAGTAACATCTGGAGTTCCTATGAGATGGGGCCTTTGTTCATTGCACACAAAAGTGACATGCCGTCTTGTCTTTCATGCAACTCTAACATCGCCCTGTTCGCAGATGATACAAAAGTTACACAGCTATTGATACTGCGAGTTCCAAACTCCATCTTCAGCAAGATCTGAACAGTTTATACAATTGGAGTCTAACATGGAGATGTTATTCAACGCCGATAAATGTAAAACATTGCATATTTTAAGGAAAAAGGACGTTAATGCCAATAACATAAAGTATCTCCTTGGTCAACATGAGCTTGAAAATGTGCCTAGCACTAGAGACCAGGGTATACCAGTCTCTCGATCTCCAGTGGACAATCTGTATTGAGCAAACTTCTAGCAAAGCTAATAGAACCCTTGGCCTGGTGAAGCGTGTGTGCGGACGCGAGCTTTCCGACTCTTCCACCAGAAAACTATTGTACTGCTCTTTGGTTTACCCACAACTAGAGTATTGTTCTAACCTGTGGTCTCCATACACAATGAAACATAGAAGATTATTTGAAAATGTTCAAAGACAAGCAACTAAATTCATACTCAACTATCCTAAAAACATGTCCTATACCAACCGATTACGAACTCTAAACTTCCTCCGTTCGAATACCGAAAGGAACTTACAGACTTGATGCAATTTTCAAATTTCATACTGGAACAATAAAAATTGACCTCAACAAATTTGCCACTCCAGCTACCACTAAATACAAATTCTGACTCCACTACACAAGAACATTCATAAGATGGTTTTTATTAGGATTCACTCGCCAGTCAGGAGCTTTACTACAAATAACCTACTAGTTGATGTAAGACTGTCAGATACGAACAACCGCTAAACCACGTAAAAAACAACCCTGGGGATGTGGCCAAAAAACCGTGGACCTCGAAATAATGCAGAAGTACAGAGCAACCAGGACACTCTCCGAGGGTTAGAGAGTCTTAACTTCGTATCAATTATATGATTACAGCGTTGCGGTTTCCTCTAGTAACAAAACGTCCCAATCACGAAAAAAAATCTCTATTTTTTACAAGTCTCGAAGCAAAACTCGAAGCTTCGACTTTAACAACAGTGTTATGAATACGTAATGAGGGGTGGACGCATGATTTCTGTCTGTGTTGTTTTGTCTACATTTTTCCCGTTTGGACGTTCTTATAACAAATTGGGATATGGCAACTTGTTTTTAAAGTGCCAATGTGCGATTGGATGTTATTTTAGTCAAGATGACTGGATATTTGCTGTGAAAAGTTAAGATCTTCATATTTTGTGGACGCCAAATTCTGATGATTTACAGTTCAGTGTATATTTAGCGAACAATAGCTACGTTTTTGCGGCTAAGCACCTGTTGTTCCTGGATTCAAGGAATGTCATCGATGTGGATAGAGGATATGTTTTTGTTCCTGGTGTTTTACGAAGTCACGTCATCCCACATTCCGCAGACACCCTAGCTAAAATAAAGAGGCACAAATGCCCGTGTGCTTATAACGCTGGATCAACTGCGACATTCCCTTGCTACTAATTGGTGACCTAGGGTTTTAACTAAATCCTGGCCCCACTGGGATTAATAGCATTCCGGTAGTTATTTCGACGCGAAGTGTCGGCGTTAATAGAAGCACAACTGGTTCGTCGGACGTTCATCGGAACAATGGAAACTTAATCAAAATCGCCTCCGATAGAAAACCGTTATTAAGACCACTGACATTTTGTCTGAGGAATCTTTTCAGAATAAGACTGCTGTTTTCAAGACTACTTGTAAAACAATAAGACTGATCTATTTGCACTGACTGAGACTTGGATATTTTCGGGTGACGCAGCGGTCAGAGCTGAATGCGCTTCGGCTGGATACAGGATTCATGACCAAATACGCTCCCTGCGAGGTGGTGGTCGTATTGTTCTGATCTCTCGTGATGAGTTGACAGTGACTCTTCACATTGCTGGGGAGAAGTCTTTGTTTGAGTTTGTGGAATATATTGTTAGCTTAAATAACAATAAATTTAGGGTTATCGTCGTCTACCGAACGTCATACTCCCAGACACACCTAGGTACGGTCTCGACATTCCTGAGCGAGTTCGCAGAATACCTGGAGTGTATAGTGCTATCACAAGAATTTCTTCTTATAGCTGGGGATATATGATATTCATGTAGATGTCCCAGATGATGCTGACGCTATCAAGTTTTTGCATCTCCTTGAGTGTATGGGGCTGACGCAACATGTGAACACACCCACACATCTGTCTGGACACACACTGGATTTGATCATTACACGGAAATTTGACTGCATAGACTTACCTCGCTCTGACTGCTTCCTATCGGATCATTGTACTGCTGTCTGAATTGGCTCTTCTTAAACCAGCATTGACTGAAAGGATGTTTACTATCGGAAGACTAAGGCTAGACAAGAAGTTGTTTAGGGAGGATCTCAAAAAATTTAGGCTCTGAGAGGAACTGACCTCGTTTTTTGTTATGATGCAACCCTTACAAGTCTGTTGGATAAACATGCTCCGTTACTAAAGAAGACTATAATTGTCCGTCCTCAGGTTCCTTGGTTTATGATGAAATCAGGAAGGCAAAGCGCTTCCGTAGACTTTGCGAAAGGATCTTGCGAAGGGCTGGGCTAGAGGCAGACAAACAACAATTCATGAGAACACGAAATCGTACAAATCACGTTATGGAACAAGCAAGGCGAGATTATTATTTCAAATTTATTGATAAAAACAGCATTGACCAGAGGAAACTCTTCAAGGGCGGCTAGTGTACTGCTAGGGGCTCTTGAGATGAACATTACCCAGTACACTCTGACCTTATTTGTCTTGCGAATGACTTCGAAAGGTTTTTTGTTAAAAGGATTGATGATATTCGTTCAAAACTGGACAGATTCGACTCCCTAACAACGCATCGGAATCGGCTAATGGTGACATGGGACCTGTACATACTGGATCAACTTTCACTACATTTTAGTCTATTGCAAGCGAGAATGTTAAAAAGCTGTACTGAGTGCTCCAAGTAAGTCCTGTTTTAATGATCCCATTCCTACTTGGGTTGTAAAAGATAATATTAACGAACTGTTACCGGCTATTTCCAACATGGTTAACTTTTCTCTTGGTGATGGTCACCTTCCAGATACTTGGGAAAAGGCTTTGGTGAGACCAAAGTTTAAGAAGCCAAATATGGACCTGATAAAGAAGAACTACCGTCCAGTTAGTAATCTTTCATTTTTCTCTAAGGTCACAGAAAAGGCTGCTGCCAAACAAATATATGATCATGTGTCAGCTAATCAATTGTTTCCTGAGTTTCAATCAGCATACCGTCCATTTCACAGCACAGAAACAGCTTTCCTGCGAATACGCAATGACATACTTATCAATATGAACAAACAACACGTAACTTTCTTAGTGTTTCTGAATCATAGCGTTTAACACAGTGGACCGTGATATATTATTACGGCGCCTTGAACATAAATTTGAAATCTGTGATAAAGCATTAAGTAGTGTTTAAGAAACGAGCAGATCTGCGAGTTTACTGAACTGCTTCAAACACGATACCTGTAGAATTTCAATAGTTTTATAATAATTTGATGAAAAGAGTTAAATTATAGCAAAATTACAGTTGGTTGAAAGTTTACGTCACTGACATGTGCATCAGGAACAAAAAGTCCCACACGTCTAAAACAGTACGCATGCATGAAGATAGGAGCGTTGCTGTGAAACTTTCAATGGGAAGTTAGTGATCGGTAGTGAGACCTTCCTTTATGGTACTTTGTACAAATATCTTATAAACTTTGATGGTTTTATATCTGATAAAGAATACTATTGAGAAGAACATATAGAGAATTTGTCTGCGCATGCGTGTATTTTTTGCTTGAAAATCATTTTCATGGCAGATCGAATGATTTTATATAAACATGGAACATTTGGCTGGCGATCTCGTTCTTCATGATTACTTTTAATTACCCAAACGTTAAGAAGCAAAGAGTTTACCGGCCTGTGTTGCACATAATTATTTCAATCATTGAATTCTAAGAATTACGCACCATATTACTGTAAACATCGCGAAATATTTCACGATCGCTAATGTCTAAAACCCCTAATTAAAACTAATCCACACCATACCGTGTCGGCTACGACTTATACCTCTAAACGTAGCTTATAGATGAAGTAAGCACCCAAAATAAAACGCTAAAGTGCGAGGTTCTGCTCCATTTTCGAACCATTCGATTGACTTTGACTCGTGATATTTTCCATCTGCAGCGCCTGCGATTGAAATAATTATCTGCAACACACACAAGCGGTCAGTAAACTTATTGCTTCTTAACATTTCGGTAACTGAATGTAATTTTGAAGAACGAAATCGCCAGCCAAATGTTCCATGTCTACATAAAATCATTCAATCCCCCATGAAAATGATTTTCAAGCAAAAAATACACGCATGCGCAGACAAATTCACTATATGCTAATGAGGAGTGTTTTATTGGGTTGAAAGGTTCATCCACATGACCTATATGCTCGATCTGATAGGACGAAATGTTCATTAATTATTCACGAGTGTTTGAACCTGGTTTGGTTCGTATCGAATAGATTGCAGCATATAGTAATTGGAAATGCAAAGTCCGACAGTTTTGATTTGAAGTTCTGTGAAGGGTCCTGTCTGGGACCGATGCTGTTCTCCCTTTACACCAGTGAGCTATTTACTCTGATTCGCAACATCTGCCAAGTGTTCACTGTTTTGCTAATGACACTTAGTTTTATATTGCATTCACGCCCAGTGATGCTGCTCAAGACATCCTCATTATTGCTATGGAGTATTGTGTACGTGACATTCGCAAGTGGATGATCAATGGTAAACTGATAATTAACGACGCCAAGACGGAATTCATGTTAGGAACTAAGGCACAGTTACAAAGAGTAAAGAGCCCATTAAGAATCCAGGAACTTGGTTTGATTGTAATTTTTTAACCTGAACTTCCATATCACAAGAACGTGATAGCATCTGAGCAGGGAATCAACAGAAAAACTTGTGCATGCTTCTATCACTAGTCGACTTGATTAATGTAATGGGCTGTTACATGGACTGCCGAACTGCACAATCGCTAAATTCCAGCGTGTTTAGAACGCGGCCGCAAGAGTCCTTTACCGCGCACCTTGTTTTTGTCACACCACTCCGATATTACATGATTTACACTGGTTAGTTACCTGTTAAATTCAGAATAGAGTATAAGAATTGTAATTACGTTCAGAGCAATTTATAGAACAGCATCCAAGTATCTGTCATCTTTAGTTAACTTTAAACCTAATTCTGGATATAGCTTGAGATCAAACAACAAGTATCTTCTCTCAGTTGATCACTTGGTAACTGTGCAAAAATTGAAAAAGTTCCAATAAAAATCCAGGGCCGTAGCAAGCCTTGAAAAACTGGGGGGTGGGGGCACAAAGTTATTTCGAAACACGTGATAACAAGAGTTATGATTTCCATAGATATTCATTATTGGAATTACATGCACTCGGAAGGTATTCGCCGAAATGCCCTAATGATGATCAAGGGGGACCCGAGGTTATAAAATGAATCCACTATAGCTTAAAGTGAACTTAAAGCCCATCTATAAAGGATGATAAACTTCTAACACCCGGCTTAAAGGTAACAATTAGCGTACATCCTCCTTGCTGAATTTGAGCGAATGTTTAGAAATTTTGTACGAGCGAAGCGAGCAAATTTGCTTACGAGACCGTTTTTGTCCATTACAGATTTTTTCTTTGAGCGAATAAAAGTTTTTTTTTCTCGAAAGGTGAGCTTTTCTTCCTTTTTTGAATGCGAGCGTTGCGAGCGCGAAAATTCCTTCTTTCCATTAAATTAAAAATAAAAATTAAGTTAAAAATCGTTTCCCTCTTTTTGGTGTACTACTTTAAACTCCTCCCCTTCTCGTTTTAGAACCTGAGATGCCTTTTTGTTTTTGTTTTTATTTTTTCCTTTTTCGGGAAAAAATTGGGGGAGGGGGGTTCACGGGCCCCTCCGGCCCCTAAGAGCGCTACGGCCCTGAAATCCGCAGAGATATGATTTTTTTTTAAAATTTACAGACAAATATATGTCTGGGGGTATATGTTATACTGTTTTTTTTGTTTTTGTTTTTGTTTTTGTTTTTGTTTTTTGTTTTTTGTTTTGTTTTTGTTTTTGTTTTTGTTTTTAATATTTCAGAGATAATTATGTCTTAGGTTGAAAAAAATGTGCTAATGAGCGGCAGCCATTTTGAAGAAATGTCTATTGAAAATGCTCTCATTGTCAAATGATCTGCTTCTTAGAAGCCACAACTAACGCATTTGGTCTATACTGGCTCGGATGATCACTTAAATAACTTCCCAACTATAGATACTTTACTCGACTAACCAAATTTGGGCGAAGTATAAGATCCACTAAGCTAAGGACATAAAGAAATTCTGGCGGTGACCATCCCTAGTCTCTCAATCTTGTACTAATAATTTCTTAATGGGATTTGTTTGATGGATTAAGGGATTCTTTGGGGATGAGATTGCCTATTGTACTGCACGTGCATGTCCTACAGGCAAATCAGTAAATAAAACAAAATAAAATAAGTATTCAAAGTGTTATGGATAGAAAATCTAAATGGAAAGTATGCATTCCAACAAAATCGAACAACTTTCTGTTCATTTTCCTTCCTACTTTTCGTTCTTAGCAAATTCACATTGTTAATCACCCTAAGGACGGCTAGGTAAAGGCTTTCAACATTATATTCTTTTTAACATATTGAATATTATCTTTACCACAAAAAAATTACTTATTATCTTCTATATATTTTTTTTAATTGAATAAGGAATCGGTTGCGATAGTACCAACATTTTAATTGAAGTTGCGAATTTGAAATATTCAATATTAAAAGATAATAACATTGTGTTAGTAAACAAGTTTTCAATAAAAAAAGACAAATAACGTAATGATAACATATTGAAACGGTCTTTTTAACTTAAATTTGTTCTTTTTCATCTAATAGTTCTGGTGTGTGACCTATTGAACTGCACCTGTTCTTTGGGTGATATTAGTAAATTAAAAAAAAAAAAATAGAAGATCTAAAATGGAAAGTATTCAGCTCAAGAGAATCAAATAGCTTTCTGTTCATTTTCCTTCCCAATTTTCTTTTTCGGCAATTTTTTTATCGTTATTATCATCGTATGGATCGGTTCATCTAGGTGAGGGCTGTCAAAATTATCTTCTTCGTCTTCCTCGTTCTCTTAACCAAAGTAGAGTAAACGCTTGTCTTCTGGATAATTGTTTTAATTGCTAGAGGAATCGGTGTTGCGATAGGACGGCAGATTTTGATTGTAGGTGCTTATTGAAATACTCAAAATTAAAAGAAAAATAATTTTGAAATTATGAAAGTTTTAATATAATCTACTTTAATAACATAAAGATAACACATTTAAACTGTGTTGTTGATCTTACAAAAATGAGTTGTTCTAATTCTTCATCTAATTTCCCTGAATTACTTTCCTTATCATCCCCGAGCTCTATCAAAATAAATTTTATTTTATTCCAGCGTCCAAAGAAAGAAAACTTTCCAGCGTCCAAAGAAAGAAAACTCAAGGCGTTATCAGTAACAGAAGAAGCGGTAAAGATATGGCGTTAAACAACTTCATTTTAAATTTCTCAAACTTTGACTGCACAACACCAAATGATGGAAACTGCAGCCAACCACGAGGTACTAAAATAACTTTACCTTCCGATGTTATCATCTGTCTCACTCTTCTCAACACGCTTTCTATTATTGTCGGTACTTTTGGGAACACTTTAGTTCTTCTAGCAGTCATCAAGAACAGTTGTCTACAAACTGTACCAGACTTGTTCATTTTCAGTTTAGCTGTAGCGGACTTGATAGTTACATTTGCCGAACAACCAACATTTATTTACAAATTATATTTCACCGAAGAAGTTTCTTTGATTCAGATGTTTTTTGGCTGTCTGTCACTGATGGAGTCTGTAACAAACTTGTTTGCAGTAACAGTGGATCGATACATCGCGATCTGTCATCCCTATAGGTACACCTCCCTTGCAACAAAGCAGCGTGCCATACTTGTGATAATAGTCGGTTGGATGATATCTACGGTGACTGCTGCTACTACAGCAGCAACGTTGGACAAGAAAGTTCTCTACTACTCCTCTGGATACGTTTCAGTAATTCTATTATTAACAATATTCCTCTATATTCATATCTTGGTTGTTGCTACAAAACAGGAAAATAAGATTGTAACGGTTCAAGCCCAAATCAACATGGATGGAATCGCAAACAAAGCAATAAGGCAGAAGCACGAGAAAAAGGCAACCAAAACCATTGCAATTGTTGTTGGAGCTTTCATTTTATGTTGGAGTCCCTTTCTTGTTGTTACCATAGCAGCTCCAGGTAGTCTCCTATATTTCTCATTTTATTCTTTAGCTCTGTGTAACAGCGCTATCAATCCATACATTTACTGTGCCAGAAACAGCAGATATCGGTCAGCCTTTGCAAAGTTTTTGGGTCGAAAAGGAAGCAACCAAGTCAACGCTGTAGGAGACGCTGGTGCTGCTATTGTCTTGAACTAACACCGACCATCTCCAGCCTAATTACCATGGCATGATGTTCAAAATTTATCTTCAATACTAATCCAGGACAAAATTTTAACCATTAGTGTTATTTCTCTGGAACAAAAACAAAAACTACACGAAAGAAAACTAGAGGTTAATCTAGTTTGAGCTGCATCGGTGTATATTGTATAAAAACGATAGGTTGTACGTGATTCGGAACACCGTCAATAAAAAGAGAGTATACTCAGCCAAAAAAATAATAATAAACTGCACGACATACAACTTTAGACATTATATTTTAAAATGCAGCTGATGTAGATGTAAACTTATATTGTCTATGTTTAAGACCAAAATACATTATGCATATTGAAAACCTTTACCATGTACATATATCTAGTTATTAGTGATATTATCTAGTTACTATAGCTAGTGATTATTAATAGTAGGTGCTTATATAGCGCATTTCACAATGTCTCAATGCGCTTCACAATTCAGTGTCATCAGTAGAGGACTTTAAGGGCTGCGTTACAAGGCACTATTGGCAGCCGCGCAGCTTACAATCCTAAGAAGATAATTAGTATGTTATGCATCCAATTGAAATAGGCTGTTGAACCGGGAGACAATCCCCTACTCTTCTACGAACAATTCAACAGGTTCTTTAAAATCCCCCCTGATACAGGTTAAAGAAGAGATGGGAGACAAGGCCTACCGTTTAAAGTCCTTATCCGAAAAGACTTGAAAGTAACCATTTGAAGATATTGTTATTATTAAGACAGCAC
>JANTNT010087764.1:0-11368 GCA_024752375.1 Entacmaea quadricolor | reverse complement strand
TGAAATTGATGGCGGGTGATTTTAGGGAGACTGGTACGAGAAGTATTTTTGAGAAGTGCACATTATTTCTGGCGATGTTTACAATAATAGGATAAGGATGGAAGTTTAAAATTTTGTCACTTTCACCTCGATCGGTGCTACCTTGACAACGATAAACAAAGATTCTTAAAATCAGTTTTTCTAATATATCTCGCGATCTCGATGAGTTCTAGAAAAGTGACTACATAGGTTATAAACTACACACCAAGGCAAAGTAGTTGAGACAGAATTGAAAGTTTTAATTTTATAATCTTTATTTACCTATTATTTAGCTACCTTGAGTGTTTCAGGGGCTGTCTCCTTCGTATAAACGAGAACATTTTTTTAAAATGAAACTGTGCATTTGTGACTAAGCGCTTGTTTGTGAGATTTGACCGCATTCCTAAATTTCTTTAAAACCGCTCGAACGATTTTTGTAACAAGCTCAGACTGTATTTATGATTGTATCAGCATTGATTATATCAACTTTCAATTTTAGTTAATTCAATTTAACAAAGCTAAATTACATGATAAAGTTGCACGATGAACGAGGAAGTGAATTGCGTTACATTTATCAAGGTCGAAAATTATGCAGAACATCATGCTCCGTGACTCGAAGTGAAACAATTATTTTTGAAATTGGAATCTAAAGAGGGCGAGTTTTCGTTTTATTCATTTATTCATTACTTCTTATTTATTGGTGAATGAATATATAAAATGGAATCTCATTCTCTTTAGATTCCAATTTCAAAAATAACTGTTTTACTTCGAGTCACGGAACATGTCCTGCATAATTTTCGACCTTGATAAATGTAACGCAATTCACTTCCTCGTTCATCGTGCAACTTTATCATGTAATTTAGCTTTGTTAAATTGAATTAACTAAAATTTAAAGTTGATATAATCAATTCTGATATAATCACAAATACAGGCTGAGCTTGTTACAAAAATCGTTCGAGCGGTTTTAAAGAAATTTAGGAATGCACTCAAATCTCATTAACAATCGCTTAGTCACAAATGCACAGTCTCATTAAAAAATCGTTCTCGTTTATACGAAGGAGACAGCCCCTGAAACACTCAAGGTAGCAAATTGATAGATAAATAAAGATTGGGGCGTATTCTAAATCATTTTATAAACTCACTATCTAGAGTACTGAGCGATTTTCTTCAACTCATCAAAAAATATCATATTTTGGCGAATAATTCGAATTCAAACGTGTAGAATTTTATGATTTTACCATATGTTTTGTCAGATACCATCGTTTTGCAAAATGTAATTGTTTTTTCTAGATCTCATCGAATGCGCTCAGTATTTAAGTTTAAGTAATTTCAATGTTTCTTTGTTTTCGTTGCTATGGCAACGCTTACCCCAATAAAATGTATCTTATATAAAACTAAAGACTAGGCCTGATAGTTGGTGTGAGTCCACTCGAGCTAGAAGAAATTAGCGAATAGATTGTTCAAAAAAGAACATGCAGTATCGCAGTCCAGAAAATGTAAGCAAACACCTTAAATAAGCTACTTCAAGATTCGAAAAGGTGCGCGTTTGTGAAAATCAGCTGCGAAGCTTACATTAATCTTTACTGTTAGTTCAATCTTATTTAAAGGGGTCTCGCCTATTTACCAGTCTCCGAGGGGCCGTTGCTAGGGAATAATTGAAAATTCATTGATAAATCATTGTTTACTAAAACGTACGTGTTTTATTCGCGTGATTTATTAACCGTCTGGTCTTTTAACCTTATGCAAAATGGATGCTTTACTTTGTGCAGATAAATGTGTTTCATCATCCTCGAGAAAGTTTTTAAATTGTATAAACTGATGACAACACAGGCTACTTTGATAAGGTCATCGACCATGACAGCAAAGGTAGTTGCAACTATTAATAATAATAGTGGATGCTTATATAGCGCATTTCACATATGTCTCAATGCGCTTCCCAGTTCAGTGTCATCAGTGGAGGACTTTACGGGCTGCATTATAAGGTGCCATTGGCAGCCGCGCAGCTTACAATTATGAGATAATTAGTATTTAGTATTTAGAGTACGTTATGCCTCCAATTGGAATGTTAACGTTTTATTTTACAAAATATGTTTATGATTGGGAAAAGTTAACCTAAAAAACAGGTTCTTAGCAACTCTGAGCGGCAATTAAGACCCCACTTAAATGAAGAAAAAGAGGTCAAATTACACTTATTTCCAAAAAGGTTGACGGGGAGAACGGCGAATGGCGATCGATGACTGGAGATTGCACGACCGAAAGGAACTGTGGGGCACTAAGAATATCTTCATATTTATTTCATAAGTACTTAAAAGATGTCTGCAACATTCAGCGAAGACCTTAAAAGGAGATATATAGACATATTTTTAAAAATAACACAACACCTTTAAATTTGAAAGACATGTTTCGACTTTCATAAAGCCATCTTCAGTTTGAATATGATTTACAATGTTTAAGCGGTTATATAGTTCTTATAGATAATGCGATTAAATTACAACGGTCAAAAGTAAAGATAAGGGATAAAATTACATATGGTTAGAGGTACTATAATGTTTGACCTGAGTGTTGAGCTCAGGTTTACAATTATTAATAAAAAGAGCTTCTTTTATTTTAAGCTCATAACCATTTGTAGCAGTATCTAAAACTTCAAAACAATCAGGTGATGCAGAATTTTTACAAGTAGATGAAAAAGCTAAATGTTTAAAAACATGAGATGATTTATCCTTATAAAGATGCTCATTGATACGTGTAGAAAAATGGCGAATGGTTTCACCAATATAACGAGTGTTGTTTATTCTCAACAAAAGATCAAATTCCTTTGGCTCTACGATTACGTGTAGTCTATAAATTTACTTGTGCGAATTGTAACACTCGTTTCTAAACGTCTTTTTCACAGGCAAACGGTTTTTTCTCAGTGCACTTTGCTACAGGCCACTTGCTAGAACTGTTTCCGTCTTTTGGCATGAGAACGCAATCTTTATCATTTGTGTTGCTTGAGGTTTGAAGTTGGCTATAGGTCAGCGGTATCCCATCAGACCACTGGAATGTTCCCTCGGCAATGACGTCATTCATACCGACCCAGATCCCTTCAACCTCATCCGAACCGCTATCATAAAACTTCGCTGAAATAATAGATATCATAACAATGTAATTTAAGCTTTGTAGACACCTTTGTTGTTGTTGTTGTTGTTGTTGTTGTTTTAAGGTTGTATAAAAGCAAGTGAAAGAGGGAAGCTGGAAGATCTTGATGGAAATAACTGGTAAGGCAATAACCGTATGCTTAGGAATTTAACTCCATGAATAGTTTAAATAGTTGGTCTTTTCACCCCATTTGTTTTCATGCATTTGCTAAATACTAATTGAATATAAATCGATAAGTTTTTATCAAAATTCTTAATTTTAGAGGTGAACCGGATAGGATTTAAAAAATGCTGTTCATTTTGTGTGGACATAACAAATGTTTGTGACTTTTCTCAAGTATAAAACACTTGTTCCTGAAAGATCAAAAAATCAAATTAAAAATATTATATTAACTTAATGCACTTCATTTTACTCTTTTTCAATAACTTAAGATGATTGCCTACGCATGGAAATTGATTTAAACTTTTTTTTTAAATCACAATTTTTTGGAGTGAAATTTAATTCTGATTCTAAATATGAAAAGAAAAATGGGGTGTCCCGGGCTTGTTTTCGAGATAATCAGCATTTCATCGAGGCCTACGCGCGATTTTTCGAAGCAAAAATTACGCCACAGGACGTAAGCAAAAAAATTATAACTCATAAGATAGTTGTTCTCTGCAGACAATTTTTGCACAGATGTCGGCTAATGAATCATTCAAAATTTCAGGGTTTTGAGGGTTTTGCTCTCTTGAAGTTGAAAATACCAATGGTCTCTTATAACATTTTCGAACGTCGTCATGGAAACTCAGCAGTATTCGTGCGCGCGCGAGCTCGTGGGCGCGTATCGAACGTTCAATGGTAGGCAGTCACCTTAAAGATAAGAAAACTTTGATTGTACGTGTCCAATATTATAGGACCAAAAATACTAGCAAAAATACCTGTTAAAGCTGCGATTTCGTTCTGATTCAAAGCTTTTTTCATCACAAAAAGTTTTCTAATCCAGCCGGTAAGTGGATAACTTGATCCAGTCTGCATTCCTATCAGGTAAGTAGCGTGAAGTGTTTGCTTTGGATTCGGGTTTTCTTTAGTTACAATTGTTTTTTTCTCAAGCGTTTCGTTAAAGTAAAGCTTTCCCTCTTTGGTGTTTCGATTCCAAGTTGACGTAATGAGAACCCATGTATTCTGAGGAAGTTCTCTGTAAAGTATATGGATAAATAAACTACCATTCACAAACAAACAGGCGCGAATGAAAAAAAGAACGACTAATCTATCATAATTATGATGAAGAATATTTTTTTCGTTTGTGTCCTCTGCTGTAAACACACCAAATGTGGTCACAGGGATCTTGGGCTCAGTATTTATAAAAATTATTTACATATTTACAGTAAATGTATAGCGTTGATCAAAATTCATCAATTTTCAAGGAATTTATAAAAGAAAATCTTTTTTTATTGACCGATTTTCCTTGAGTACGATTATTCCACAACTAAGAACATTCCTATTTATATAACAGAGAAAATAAGCATGAAAATGGTAAACAAACAAACAAATAAATAAATGAGATGAAATAATATAACGGGTTATAAATAAATAAATGAGATGAAATAATATAACGGGAAACAAATAAATAAATGAGATGAAATAATATAACGAGAAATAAATAAATAAATAAATAAACAAACAAACAAATAAATTGGCTCATGCAGATGTGCTATTTTATGCTGTACCTGGTCGACTGAAGATTAAATACACCATAGAGAAAAAACTTGATTTTTTTACTGGCTATGATCAATCTAAAGTGGAACTGTGAACCTGACCAAGCAAAGTCACTGAAAAGGCTTACTGCGTTAACTTTAACGGCTTTAACCCACAGTGAAAAGGTAAGATCGGTACCAGTTGTGTCAAATCTTGGTATCTGGGCAGACTGGTGGTTTCCATCAAAATAAATGGCTTTGGTGTTGTCGATATCAACCACTTTGGCTCCTTTGAAAAAACTATAAAAGAAATTAGCTGCATCTAGAACACGTTATAAACTTATTTCTAAAAACGTTGACGGACGGCGATCTGAAATGTGACATCTGAGATTCAAAAAATTCCACGAAAAAAAAAAAAAAAAAAAAAGAAATTTACCTTTTTGTACAGAAATGCATGTATGAACTCTACTTACAAAAGCAATCCTATAGCTTCAAAAACCCTCCCCTTGCAAGGTGACATCTTGAAGACAGTTTTAACTCCAATGAAGCTGATCAAAAACGCGCTTTGAAACTGTTAAGGTGCTTTACCTGGGTAGTTTTGAGTTTTGATTGATCCGAGACCAGAGTTTGTTGCTGAACCGAAATAGTAGGCAGAAGAAAAGAAAGAAGAAAAATAGGAAAAAAAGCATGTAAGAAAGGTATGAAAAGAAAAAAAAAGGAAGAAACGCTTGTAGGAAAGGCATGAAAGGAAGACATGGAGGGAAGACATGGAAGGAAGACATGGAAAGAAGGCATGAAAGGAAGGCATGGAAGGAAGGCATGGAAAGAAGGCATGGAAGGAAGACATGGAAAGAAGACATGGAAAGAAGGTATGGAAGGAAGGCATGGAAGGAAGGCATGAAATGAAGACAGTCAAGGAAGGAACCCAGGCAAGGAAGGAAGGCGTGTAAATAAAAGAATACATCGAAGGAAGGAATGAAAGGAAGGCATAGAAGGCAGTCAGGGAAGGTTGGAATGCAAGGTAGGCCTAGGCTTGATGGATTAAATGAATTGAAAACAAAGCGAAGGCAATTGTTTCCAAAAAAAAAAAAAAAAAAAAAAAAAAAAAAGACCACAAAGAAACGAGTTTGAAAAACAAAAATATAAAAACTAATTATACCTTATCGCGTTATTTGGGTCAGTGCCATCCATTCTAAGGTTAACAAGATACTCTGAAATAAATATTTACACAACACATTACTTTTAGAAGCAATATATAATTAGTCACTAAACACTAGCGAATCTCAAAGTCCATATTGGTATCAATTAGTTAATAGAAATAATTAAATATTTTTAATAATAATAATAATACTTATAATATTATTAATAATAAGAATTTAATAGTAAGAGTAAGAGTAAGAGTAAGAGTAAGAGTAAGAGTAAGAGTAAGAGTAAGAGTAAGAGTAAGAGTAATAGTAATTATTGGAATTTATCGCTCTATAGGTGAAAGGAGATATTAGAGGATCAAGAATATCTCCTAGATCCAATTAGATTTTAGATGTTAATTTTCACGGCGGGAGAAATTCGAAAACTGGAGAAAAACCTTTGAAGCAAGGGAGAGAACCAACAAACAACTCTATTCACATATGACTATAGAGAACCCCTTGAAGCAAGGGAGAGAACCAACTAACAACTCTACTCACATATGATTATAGAGAACCCCTTGAAACAAGGAAGAGAACCAACAAACAACTCTACTCACATGTGACTATAGAGAACCCCTTGAAGCAAGGGAGACAACCAACAAACGACTCTACTCACATACGACACCTGCTGTACTCGAACCCGGGTGGCCTTGGTGAGAGCTGAGCGCTCTCACCGCTACGTCACCCTTGCTTTCCTTTTATCCGTTTATTTTGATTTGTAATTGTTTATTTTATGATTTAAAAATGATTCTTGTGTATTTATTTTTGTGGTCACATTTGTAATGTGCTCGATCTTCTTTTCAATGAACACTATTAATTAAAGTATGTAAAGTCATGGTTTTAAAAATATCTTTGGATTTGGGGTTGTAACACGACTCCTCTTTAGTCGCCCTTTAGTTTTCATGTTGTTCATATAATTCTTTAAGTAAATTCTTCCATTACCTAATGTAGATGTTGCATTTATTGTTTCCCAGGCAAACTGGCTTTCAAGCTCGTTCTGAATCGAGATCAGATTTCCTCCAAGTGCCATACAATGGTTTTTCGCGTCTTGCCAAGTTTTCTTCTCATTTATCAGTTTGAACTTTAAAGTATGAAATGTATACCATCCATCCAGAACTAAAGTTAACAAGGAATAGAGTCTGAGTAAATCTTCAAAGTCTGTAGTGTGGTGTGGTCAGTGTCCTTTGGTGTTTCCAGGCGTGGTGTTCTTTGGTGTGGCGTGGCGTGGCGTAGCTTTGTGTGGTGTGACTTTGTGGTATGTAGTTTTGTGTGGTGTAGTGCAGTTTCTTTCAGTTTGTTGTGTGGTGTGGCTGTGTGTGGTGTAATGTGGGGATGGAAACGATGGATGGGTTGTAAGTAATTTGAAACACCGTGAATAATAATCGAGTTTACTTAACTGACGTTTCAGACGTTAGTCCTTCGTCGGAGTAAAAGAACTTCGTCGGAGTATAAGAACTCCGACGAAGGACTAACGTCCGAAACGTCAGTTAAGTAAACTCGTTTTTTATTCACGGTGTTTCAAATTACCTACAATCCATCCATCGTTTCTGTGTATTGATACACCGACGCAGCTCAAACTAGATTAATCACTAGTTTTCTTTTGTAATGTGGGGATAATTCGGTATATGCTGTTGTTGTATTGTGATATGGAGTTGCGTGGGATTCTATCGATGCACGTACCTTTTTTTTGATAACATTGTTCATTTTTGCAATACAACTTCCTCTACAAATTTAAATGGTTGAGAGTTTAGAATACCTTTAGTCAGTAGTATCGGTACAAACAGCCGCTAATCACGTGATATACATCATGTAATAAATACCCATGCCCTGACCACGTGATGTCATGTAAACCCGTAATTTGTTCACGTGAAGTACTGTACATCATCCGTAGGTCACGTGATGCCCCATCTATTTGAGCGTTGATCACATGATATAGAATACAATATTACGTTGTCTTTTACATACCTCTGCTTCAGCATATTCATATCCTGTCATGCGCACAAATGATCCTGGGCTTTTTTTCCTGGTAGATCGATTCAAGTCACACATAAATCCGTTATTGTAAGAGTTGATCGAAAAACAGCTCAATGTTTCTTGACAAGCTGTCATACAGTCGGCAATAAACAGAGGTAGGGTCTTGATCACGTGTTTCACCAAGGCGTTACCATGGTAACGGTGGAATACAGGAGAGTTGCAGCCGCTGACCGCTGTATTGACGTAGAAGTTAGTAGTAATACCAACCGTTATCAGTGCTGATATCGCAACGAATGTCATAAGCCACATGACTTAATTTGTGACGGTTTTTGTCTTTTAGGAACGCAACCTGAACACAATTAAGTAAGAATTTAATAACAGCTCAAAAATTAATAAATTATTGTCGATTATAGTTATGATTAATGTTAACGTTGGAGCAACATTCACTCAGGTACACCGTGACATTGTCTATATTTTAGATTTTTCATCTTGGTCCAAACGGAGACCGGTATTACCTACAGAATAAAATTTGCTAATATTTGGCATAGGACGAGCCAATGCCATCTCGAGGAATAAAAAAATACGCATGCGCCCTAAAACCGGATCCACAAGAAATCTGTTGTTCCGGTTTGGATTATACCAGAGCCCTCGTTCTTCGCCGCAGGCCGAAAATTACGTGGGCTCTAGGTACGAGATTGATTTCTGCCCACTTCCGGGTTTCAGGCTGTGAGTGCCTTGAGCAAGTCGCCTTAATATTGCGATAATCAACGCAAGACCCACATAATCAGAAAGAGCTTGTCGAGTTACACAAAATCCTGAAGTTTGGTGTTAATCGAATCAATACTGGACAAGATACACCCATTCAAAACCTATCAATTTTACTAAGAAATGTATTGATTGGCGGACAAGCTGTCCGGTCTCCTATACATTTTTTGGGATTTTTGGAGTATTTGAATAGCTGTATCTCGTTTATTAACTCGATTAACACCAAACTTCAGGATTTTGTGTAATTCGACAAGCTCTTTCTGATTATGTGGGTCTTGTGTTGATTATCGCAATATTAAGGGGACTCGCTCCAGGCACTCACGGCCTGAAACCCGGCAATGGGGAAAAGTTGTGTCGTGTAAATCTGCCTTACGAAGGTCTAAACATTGCAAAGGCAGCACCTTCTTCTCAGTTATTTTAAGACCCCGAGTGTTGGTCCGGCCGGGACTCGAACCCCGACCTTCCACGCAGCAGAATGATGCCCAATCGAGTCAAGCAGGTGTCAGTCTTCACAGCTGCTTTACACTCAGTCAGTCATTAATAATCATAACGATGGCCATCCTATTCTTATTGATAAAACCAGACTTCAAAAATTTTAAGAATATTTGAAAAAAATAACAGACAGCATCACATGAACGACTGAATTACGTAAAACTATTGTAAAACATTCAACAAGAAATCCCTTCCTTTTTGTCAATATCATGCGATGAAAAAATATCAGAAATTTAAAGCAATGAAAAAAAAAAAAAAGACTTTAATTTTGGGGTTGGCAATACAAAATAAAATTAATCTGAATAATTGGAAATGTTTTCTTTATTGTTATTGAAAAAAAAATTTAAATCTACAATGCTGCGTGCTGCAATTACGGTACTAGAACAAAAGATGACATTTTGTCGGCAATGCATTTTTAAAGAGAAGAGCTCATTACGGGTCAGTTTAACAATTAAATTATTTGTTTTGATTTACGACGATTTATGTGCAGTAATTCTTCTTAAAATAATGAAAATTTGCTCAAACTTCGTTCTCTTTTGGAATTTTAGATACTATCTAATGGTCGTAAAAAACAAACAAACAAACAAACAAAAAAATTGGAGATCATCTTGCTCGTTTAGAATATATTTTGCGAGAAACTGAACCAAAACTGAATTGTTTATATTAATTTTTTTGCGAATACGATACCGATCCAGTAATAAAAAAGTAAATACGAAATTTAAAATGCTTCTTTTTTTTTTAAGAATTACAGAATGTTTAACATCAATTTTGGGCTCAATTTTATAATTTCGCTAGTTGGGCTCCCTGTGGTAAACTAATTTTTCAAGACGAAAAATTTGAAAGTGCTAATTTTTGTTTCTTAGAAATTTAAAATATTTGCTCGAAAGGGAAGGTGCACGATACAAAATGCTTTAACATCTTGTTTGGCGCGTTGCAAGTTGCACGAAATATCATTAAGTCATGAAAGATCTACATCATTTTCAGTGCGTTGTCGCAACTTCGACAATCACAGAGCGCTAGGCTTTTACCTACCTAGGTTAAAGCCAAAATATCTAGAATTTGGAATTTGTTGATTTTTACCATGCTTTCCAGTGTATAAGGTATTAAATTAAATCTTTAAAAAAGTAGTTGTAAGAAAAAAATTTTGAACTCGCTAAAACATCTAATACTAAGAATAAATATAAGCAACAAAAGTAGAAGAATTTCTACCTTAATTTTCTCGCACAAATGGAACCAATCGATGACACATCACTCGAGCTCTGCCAGCTTCTGACCTAGTTGCCCGGGGTGTACTCTCTTAAAAAATGGATAGGGATCCTCGACGGACGGTTTTGAAAATGACCCTAAAAGGTACGCATAAATTAACTTAGGTACAGATTTCAGACCCTAAAAGGTACGACCACATTTTAAGGGCTACCATGAATGCCCTTTTGTGGTTAACATTGGCGAAAAGTTTATTGTTATCAAGAAACGTAGAGAAAGAGGAGGCACTTCGAGTTCACAATGAAAGGGGTCAGCTAGAACATCTTGAGCAAAGTTCGAAAACTGACCCTAAAAGGAATGGTGTCAGTTCGAGACCCCAAAAGGTGCGCGAGAATCTTATTTTTGACCCTAAGAGGTCCGTCGAGCACCCCTATCCATTTTTAAGGGAGTCCCCCCCGGGCCGAGTTGTTTAATGGAGGATTTTCAATTCATTGTAATAAAAGCCGGGATTCTCAACTTTTATCATAACTGACAATGCCTAACTAATTATAACTAATACAAACCTTTTTTGTTACTTTTATTAATAAGGTTTTTGGCCTTTTATCAAACAGTGCTCAACTGAATTTTTTATGAACAGAAACAACAATTTTTAAATGAAGTTAACACTAGAATGTTCTAATTTGCAAGCACACCGCTTATTTTAGTCGACCTTGGCTTACAATACCGATGCTTTTGAAGCATTATTTCCAAAATTAAGGGTTTTGAAAGGTTAGGCACGCCATAATAAGCTAGCCCTTTGTAGCTAGCAATCACGTGGTTGTAAAGGTTAAAAAATTTCTTCAATTTAAGTAATGTTCCGAGTAAGAGGTAGGCTTCTCTAATGCATGGAATGCAGAAAGGTGTTAATTTTATATTGTTTAA
>JANTNT010087763.1:0-22059 GCA_024752375.1 Entacmaea quadricolor | reverse complement strand
AGCCTGCCTCGATTAGTTGACACTATTTGTAGGCTAGTGGTGATCTTGTAAGTTATCTGTAAACTTTTTAATAAACTTGAACTTGAACTTGAACTTGAGGGAATTTCTCGCGCCTCCTACAGTCGCTACCCAAACATTTCATCCTAATAGGAAATTAAAATATAAAAGTGCCGACAAATTTGTTTTAAAGGAATTTTCTTATAAAAACTTACTAGCAAAACATGGGATTAAAGTAAAATATAGAGATGAAGTGTAAAAATTGCCTACAGAAAAGCAAAGGAGACATTTTAACTTTGAAAATGCACGAAGAACAGTTTTCCACATTACTATATAGCACTTATAGCGCAAGAATCTGTTGGACAACCAAGTCGACGACCAAGGAATGGCCTAGCAGCAGGGGGTTTTCCGCACCACCGTAGTTTATATGGAATTTCGGGCGTGTTTTTAAAACTTTAAATTCTCTCTCATTTACAAAGATTGTAAGCTGCGGTAACCCCGGGGTGAGTAACATTTCCACATGCATTTCTTTACATCCCTACACAATTACTTAAGTATTTCACATTTTCTAACGCATATCGAGATCTCATTAGAAATAATATGAGATGTAATATATGTGTTTTAAATATATAAGGACACATTGGCCTTTAAATTGTCTAGAGAGTTAGGGATTTGAGGTAAGTTTATATTATTCCAAGTTTAAAAAATTTAATGGATTTTGATTTCGCCATGCACTAAAAATGTTCTTTTCCACATAATATTCCAGGCACCGAGTATATGTTTTGTCCCAGCTGTCACGTTTCTTTATAGTTGCGTTACGACAACAATCACCATTGCCCTCGATGTAAATTTGTCAGTGAAAATAATTCACACGCCTGTGAATTTAGATCACTATTTCGGAGCTGGTGGTCGCAAACCACCCGCTTACACTATGGTTACTCGCTATAACGAGACGATGACTTGTATTCTTGGCAATAAAGAACTTGGTGACTTAACGATTCACCTAGATCCCATGAAAAGCGACTTGATAAGTCAGTTGTATGACTTAATATTGACGACTTCCTCACAGCTGACCTCTACGATATCAAGTCTTAGAACTTCGCGGCATGCTCAAAAAATAGAAATTAGGGATGAAGCTGAACGAATGTTTGTTAAATTTTCACTCTCGGGGAAGGTTTGCCATAAATACGCCAACATGCTATATAGTATCGTAAAGAGTTATCGTAAAGGATTTGGTGAAACGACATCTATTGTTTGGATATCGATCGGTCGATTAGATATCGAACTGCTAACACCTGATTTATTGAGTGAGCAAGTGAGCGAGTCAGTGACACATTTGCATATCCTGAGCCCTCCCAATAGCTCGTTTCTATTCTTCGCATATCCACGAGTTAAAAATGGGTAATGTGTACCCCAAATATACAATACTGTAACCTTTTGGTTCTAATTAAGAATCATCCTCTGCGACTTACATATGAAATTAAGGCGTACCACTATATCCTCAAGCCAGAATTCTTGACTGACTGGTTGATCAGAAAAATTCTAGGCTGGGTGAGATTCGAACCCACGACCTTCGGAGTTCTAGTCCGATGCTCTGCCAACTGAGCTATCAGCCCTAATTGGGAGCAATCATGAGTTGAATCCCAGGGGTAGATGTTCGAACTAGAACTCCGCAGGTCGTGGGTTCGAATCTCACTCAGCCTAGAATTTTTCTGATCAACCTGTCAATCATTAATTCTGGCTTGAGGTTACAGTGGTACGCATTAATTTCATATGTAACCTTTTGGGTATAGGGTTTGCCAAACAAAACCAAAACCATGATGAATTAAGAGCCAATACCCAGAAATATATATCGAGCAAAATCGAAAATTTGCGGCCACAATCAAAAAAATGAAATTCCTTCATTTTTGGTTTGTAGATAGGTTTTAGTGTGTTTCGAAACGTACTGGGGTGTTTCTCTAAATTTGGGCAAATTCGCAAAAAAAATCGAAAAAATCATTTTCTCCTTGTCGCCAGTCTAAAAATAGCTGCCTTATAGCAGCGAAAATGATAGGGTCGCGAAAAAAATTCTGTCAAAAAGCAACGAATTTATAGGCAATCTCACACTGGATTTCGATAGAATACATGTTTAACTCTCTATAAATATCTGTTTTACGTTTGAATGTAATAAATTTAGAAGTGTAAAAATACGTCTTCGCGAGGGAACTTTCTATCTTAAGGCCCATTTACACGAGCGATATTTGCAGTGCGATTGTCGCGCCACAATCGCAGATATTTGGTTGCAGTATGGAAATCGCTCGTGTAAACGGATGGCGATTATCGCAGCGAACATTGCGCGAGAATCGCCGGCTGTTCACACGAGCGATTTTCATGCTGCAACCAAATATCTGCGATTGTAGCGCGACAATCGCACTGCAAATATCGCTCGTGTAAACGAGCCTTTAAAAATGAAAGTAAATTTTAATTAACGAGAGTTGTAAACGCGATTTTTTTTTTTTCAAAAGTTTCAAAGGTGTCCGATGTTTTAGGAAAATTTCAACGAAATCAAAATGGCTATAAGTGCTAGAGAACAAGTGTTGAGAAACACTGTCTACATATACCAGGCACCATCTGGGCCCAAGACGTCACACGCATGCGTGTCAGCCTGCTACCCAAGCAGTGTAAAGGCAACCGTGTACAGCTGGAGCGGATCCATGAAGGGGTACTTAAATGGCAAAGTATGCGTACGCCAATACAGTGTACCACACAAATAAAAGGCGGGAAAATGGGAGGAAAATGGTTAAAGGAAGGTTGACTGCTCACTTTATTCACCACTTCTGGATCCGTGCCTGTAATCATTTTAAAAGTACAACAGACGACAACTATTAACATCTTACCGATCGAGCTTAATGAAGTTGGTGCTCCATGAGCAATGGCGAAAAGTACTACGAGTATAACGAAGGTTCTCATTCTCTCTGCTATTTATTATCTGCAAAAAAACAACAAATTATCTAAGTTAGTATTAGGGACATAAAACTGATTATGTTTCTACAAAGCGTGAAAACCCTAATTCACTTGACCGCATTGGCTTTTAATTAGATGAAAAGCTTCTCGTTCGTCATCACCTGAAAGCCATGACGTCACTTGCGCATGCTCCGTCAGGACAATCGATCGGAACTGGACAAATTTTTTTGAGGGGTTCATGTATTTAGTTCAGTGGGGAAAAAAACTAATGAAGAAATCTGATGGAAAAAAACTGATAATAATATAGCAAAAAGAATTTCAAAAAGACATTATTTCGATCACGCACCACGAGTCAACCACCTGACGAGAGATACAAAAACAAAATACCGGCATGAAAATGTCAAATTAATTGTCTTAACTACGAAAAATGTTCCCAAACTCAAACAACCCGTAAACCAACAATGTATGTTTTTGAAAACTCGGGAAAAAAACACGGGTGTTAAAAGATGATGATCAAAATAGAAAAAAAATGTTTTATTCATAATCTTAAAATGACCAAAATTGAAGGACCAATTTATAAGAAAGTTGTGAATTCAACTAGTTTATTCAAACGCTGATTCATTTTGTAACTTTTTTTTATCAACAATTTTTTGGACAAACATACCCGAAGTGTTTCAACATTGATTTTTTAATTTTGGAATTAGCACTGGACGTAGTACATGTAAAGTTTGAGAAAATTTTCTTAACTCTTTCCAAACGTGTAAGAAAAGCCTCAAAATAAAATTATGTCATTTAGAAAAGAAGTCATTTACTTTTAGAATTTGTCAGTCGATAAGAATGTGGGAGTTTTATGGAACTTTGTTTCTAAATCAAAATCTAACCAATAGATTTTTAAAGTTATGTTTGAACATTTTTGGAAATTTTGACATTTTGGAAATTCTCAAATTGTCTGATTTTAATCTTTATATACAAGTCATGATCCTGAAGATATAAACTTTTGACCTTCTTCTATTTCTGTTTCTGTGTAAATACTCTGCCACAACCTGCGGGTAATTCGTTTATAACTTCCATCGTCGTAAAAGAAAAAGGCAAAAAAGAGAAATAAAAAATTTGGAATCTGTGAAATTTTGACCTCAAAAGTTTCAATTCTTTTTAGAATTCTCTTAAATCATTGAAATCAAATTTCACAAACTAATTTGATCAATTTATCAATTAAATACAATCAGTACTATCGCTGTAGGACTCGAGAATTTCTTGATTTCTTTCTTACAGTTAAAGATGTATATAAAAATAGTAGAAAGCAGATTTAGTTAAAATCAAACGGTATTTGGCGTTTAAGACAAAAATTAAAAAGTATACAAGTATAAAGTTAGTTGTGAAAGGACTCAAAAATGAAGATCAAAGATCGACTTACCGGTTTCAGTGATATCGAAGTGTGGCCGGAACAAAAGATAGAACTAACTGGACTAAATCAATCTATCACCTAATTACGTTATAGTGATGTTTTGGTTTTTATACCAGTGATGTAAGATTTCGTTGCTTGTTGTTTTTAGAAAAAAACGGGGAATACATTGGTCAGTTTGTGTAACTTTTACACGTTTAAAAACAAACCTAAATCCATCGAACTCTTTCGAAAACAACTTACGAAATTGGCCACTTATGCTAGAAGTGTCAAAACATTCAAAAATATATCTCTATAACTCTGTAGACTTTCCCAATTTCATTTTCCTATGTTTTTCTTGTACATATAGTATTATCAGGTTCAATTAAATGTAACCTAGCTTCTGGTATTTCAGTTCTTTTTGGAGACAATTTAATCTATGTATGTTAAATCTCAGATGGAGAATTTTTTCCTTAGGCGTGGTTTCAAGAAATTGAACTTTGTAACATGAACGATGATTCTGTTAAGTTTTAAACCTGAAATTCAAGCCTTTGAAACTGTAATACGTACTAAATGAGTTACTTCCTTAGACTTGAAGCATCATTCATCTTACATCGGCCCTTTTTGATAATATAACTCAAAAGCACAAAAATTGACTTTTTTTAATAAGCTTACTAGATTTGACAAAAATATGTCTGATTAATTAGATTAAATTTTGAGTTCAATTACTTTTTTAGTTTATCTTTCTTAAGGTCAGTGCATTGCTGTGTTATTGTTGAAGAACCAACCCCGTATCGCCTAGTTTTAGTGTTTTTTTCTAGTGCTGAAACGCGTTAGTGAATCTGTCAAAATTCTTCTGGTGTTCCGTGTACGTGTATCAAGGCGAGGTTCGTAAAAAAAGAGTTAATTTATAATAGCTTTTATTTTAATTTAAAGAAACGTCAAGCAACTAAAGCAAATGAAAAATGACTTACAAAGAACGCAAAAAAGCGTATTAATAAATATAGTGTCCGCTGACTAGCTATGTTTAAAAAAGCAATTTTTTCCTTAATTATTGCTAGCAGTTCTATGTTTAAAGAGTTAAATACGTTTGGTGTTGATAAGCTAGGCACAGAAAAAATGAACCTAGACGCAATAATTTTTACGCAGTCAAGGAAGAAACATCTTAAAAAGAAAGTTGAACGTTTGAAACTCCCGATTGAGAATCAACAAAGTTTATTATTCGTTTCGAGTCTGTTGGAAAACCAACGCCTCTCTACACTGAAAAGAAAAAACTCATATTTTTATTTGCTGCCAAATGCCAACATAGTTAATAGTTAATAGTTAATGTTAATAGCTCCCTCTACAAACTATGATGCCAGTTGCCGAAAAAAAGCAGTTTTTATGACTTAACTGATGGGTACTTTTTTCATTGCACAGGTCGTTAAATGAAACTCGGCATCGGAAGGAATCGGGAAAGCTCGAGACTATCGGAAGGGAACGGGAAGAATCGAGATGGTATCAAAAGGGCGTTCGGAAGGATCGTGACGTTACAATATTTTTTAAAAATTTATTGTAAGTAATACGAAAATACAATAATAATAATTTGTTTTGTTTCTTGACCTTCTAACCAAAGGAACAAGCGCAAGCATTAGATGGATTGAAAAACAACTGGGCGGGATTCCTGTGGTGCATAAAGACACAGGGAGCCCAAATTATATATTTGTATGAGGCTGAAATATAATTTCTGATTTTTTTTCCAGATTTTTTTCTTTATATTTTTTCCATCTTGGTGTTATTTGTGTTTTGATCTATACCTGTACGTGTACCGAGTTTCACTACCTATAACTAAAACTCGGAAAAAATGCTCCAAACGGTCTGAAACTCGGTACAAACAAGATCGAAACACGAAAAACACTTATGTGGAAAAATTTTATCTAGAAAAAGCATCTTGGAATAAACTTATGGATTGTGTATTAGCCTTATTAGCCTAATACATTTACCGTGGCAAAAATACATAGCTTGGGCTCCCTGTGATGAAGACTGGGAACCACTAGCTTGAGCCTGCGGAAATATCGTCAGTGGTCGAGTGTAACTATGACAACAGGGCAACATTTTACAAGAAAACAGAGTTTGTTGGCGACCATTACAACAAAACACTCAAAAACTCTACAAGAAACAAGTCTAGCGGCCTTACTTTGGTACTCTACACACAACTACTTAGTTATTAAGACAACACATTGGTAACGTTTAATTACTTCTCTTATCTAGAATTCTTCGCTTTCGAATTTGTATTTTCTGTTTTTGGAATTGAGGCACCTTTTCCATTCTCCATTAGAAAAATGTACGAATTTTATCTCGTCAAAGGAATACGGGAATTAGTTTTAAAACGATTTCGTGAATTAGACTTTGAACTTTCTTTCCTTCGGAGTTTACATCGATAAAAAGCTTGTTAAAGAATTTAGAAAGAAATGTTTGGATCGTCATCTTCTTACAAATAAGCAAATTTTATGACTTAGACATTTATGCTCGAACTTTTCTTCCTCTGAATATTTAAGCTTAAACTTAAACTAATAAGCTTATAGCAAAAAACGACTGTCCATTTTGTTGTTGTTTATCGTATTTTGCAGGATCTTATTCCTTCAGCTTCAACGCGATTGATTTTTCTAAATAATAAGCTTATATTTGTTTTTTATATATATATTTTAGTAAAAAGATGAATAGGGCACAGAGCAGACGTTCTGAAACCAGTGAAGCTGAATTAGATGGTATAGGTATGTATATTGTTAGCTCAAATAGATCACATTTAAGTTGTATTAGTTAATATACAAGGTTAGATAAAGATATTTGATGCAGTTTTTGGAATTTTAAATCCGAAATGTATAAAATTCAAATTATAAAATAGTATGGTCCTTGTCAAGTAAAATATTGTACTTGTAGACTGGATATTATTTGAATAGGACCTAAAAATGATCATCTAATGCATAGTTTTATATTTTCTGCCAAGAACACACTTTATAATGCACAAAATATGAAACCCTTTCATGGTAGTAAGTTATGTTAAACTGACTTTCACATTTCTTGACCAATAAAATTGTCTTTGTAATTGAATGACAGACAGTTTATGCACCTATCAGCGGCTTCCCCGAGGGGGCTAACCCCAGGCTAACCAGGGAGATTGTAAAATACTAGAAACAATCTTCATGATTTCCCCTGGGGGTGGGGAAATCTTTGTTTTCAAAGTTCCCTGGTTAGAGTCTTCCATGACTTACAATCTCCCATCAATTTGAGATACATCCCCCACCTCATTTTTCTGCCAAAAATGAAGTCAAGCATTTTCCCAACCCCAGGGGCATTGTTAGCGTCCAAACCCCCTCTAGTGCCCTACATATCTCTCTGGTTAGCCCCCCCGGGGAAGCCACTGATACGTGCATTATCATCAATTCAAATACTTTGTCAAAACTTGACAACCATGAGCAGGGCTTTCAAAAAATAACAAAAAATTCAAAATGAAAAATAGTCAGTTTAATGCACCAAAAACCCTGGGACACCCCCCTGGGGCACACATGGGGGATTCATTTTTTACCCAAATTAAAGGTGGTAAAATCCCTGGTCACTGGGGCAGTAATGAATAGTGAATCCCCCACTTGTTGTCCTCCCAATGTACCCAAGGGCTCAAAATAAATTACCTCTGACCAAAAAAAGTTGAATGCAAGTGCATCCTCTGCCTATCAGCTAGGGAACTAAGATGTAGTGAATTTATGCAAAAGTCCCTAGTATCCCCTGTGTATGCCTGGGGTCTGGGGGTTTTACTTGACTAGTGCAATAGTAAAGAAAAAGTATGGTTCATTTCTTTGCAGATAAATATAATAAATAGGTTATTAGTCAGCCAAGCACCTTCTTTGACTGTGTATTTTTACTCATCACTGGCATTTTGGCTCACATAAAGGCTCACCAAAATACTTGCCGTGGTTTATAAAAATACACAGTTGTATACATATTAGGTACTTAGCTGGCTAATAATAATCTATATGTATTTAATTCTGAACATTTGTAATGTTTGCTTATAACAGCTGAGCAAGAGTTGGCAAAACTCCACCGACAGCATCGTATTATGGAAGGTGATCGCAAGGCCTACAGTGAAGAGTCCCAAAATACCATACGAAAACAGAGGTAAACCATTGCAGAAGGCAGTTCTAATTCCCACGAATTATCCTACAGCCTCGCACTGTCTTTAACACCCCACAATATTTATTGCCTAGCTACAGACCTACAGAAGACAATTAAGGTGGCTCAAAGTAGTTTTTTTCTGACCAGACTTCCACTATATGGGTGATAAACTACACATGAAAGACAAAATATTTGAGACTAAATTCAATTTTTTTATCAGAACAATTTGAAATAATTGGCACTAAAACATTTTAAATTTGCAAATTACTCCAAATTGATCTGATAAAAAGAATTAAATTTTGTCTCTGGTGTGTAATTTATCACTTATATAGTTACTTTTCTAGAGCTCATCAAAATCATGAAAATTTTTAGAAAAACTGATTTCGTCCATCTTTGTTTATTGTTTATCATTGCCAAGGTAACACTTATTGAGCTGAAATTGACATAATTCTGAACTTTCATCCTTACCCAATTATTAGTGCAAAAAGCATTCTGATTGGCTAAGGATAAGTCTATATCAATCTGCTCAATGAAAAGCGGAAGTGTGGCTTTGACAAATACTAGCTCAAGACACATACCTTAAGGTCTGGTAATCGGGGTCACATAAACAAAATTATTTAAAATCCTGAAGGAAACAAGAAATTGTCAAGTTATTTTTAATATGACTGAATAATTACTTCTGTCTGACAGGGCTGCTATTGAATCACTCCAACAAGAGAATGAAGAGTTGATGAAAGATAACAGGCTTGCTGGAAGTGAACAGAACATCAACAAGGTAATATCATTAGACAGCAATGTACCTAAATGAGCCTTTTCATACCCCTCTTATAATATATATATAGCTATTTCAAAAAATGTTGAATACTGAAAACTAGATACTACATACTAAATATCTTTCCAAGACATTGCATTGTTGATCACGGTGCACATGATAATTAAAATGTTGTCTTCCTACTGATTGTCTAGCAATTTATTTGTAATCAACACTCGCTTGGACAGTCTCCAAAACATCCAAGAACATCAATGCATTTTGGTCTTGGAATGAGCTATCCAGTATCCAGTTTTTAGTATCAAAGTTTTTTTGAAATAGCTGTATATGTAAAAATGTAAATGTAATTTATTTTATGTCAAACATGCAGGGAGTGATTACTCCATTTCCCCAAGCCAGAGGCTTGTGCTTAAGCAGTTGACACCAGATCAAATTGAATTTAGCATGTCGATGTTTGTGGAGGGAGAAAAACCAGAGAACCTGGAGGAAAACCCCTTGAAGCAAGGGAGAGATTAGTTAATATGTATATACCTTACATTTTTTTGTTGTATTATTCAGGATGCTTTCCATACTGGAGTCTTGAATGAAAAACTAGATCAAGAAGGTAAAAAAAACACTTATATGAACTTGTTTTTAAAACAAACAAATTGGGGAATATACAAATGGACAAAATATTGAAATTTAAAAAAATTTATCAAGGAAAAAAAATTGGCAGTTTAATATTTTGCCAACAATTATAATTAGATTGTTAACAATGCTGTGGGTTATAAAACCATGATTTTTCTTTTTCACCAGACATTTATAAAGAAGAAGTACAGGCAGTAAAACATGACATTGATGAGCTAAATACTCAGGTAGGGACACAAATATTCCTAACAATACCAAACACTGTGGGCAAGGCAGTAGTTATTGGTCAGATTGGTGGATGGTTCAAGCAGTCCCAACACATTTCATTCTGGTGGTGATGGTGGTGATGGTGGTGGTGTTGATGATAAACATTTATAAAGTGCCTATCCAAATCTGCTCTAAGCACTATATACATCAACAACAACAACTTGTTACAATACTCAACAACACCCATCTGGGTCTGCAAATGCTCTTAACATGTTGGGCACAACATTAAAGTGCATTAATAGAGGCATCAAATTCATGCAACTTGTTTTGTTGCAAGTTGGAGAGCAACTGTTACTTGTATTATCACTTTGTACACAACTAATTTTCTTTGTTGCATTGATCAAGAACTTAGCTCTCTCTCTACTCTTTGCAACAATTTTTTTTTGCACATGGTAATACGGTCAACATTTGTTCTTCAACTTGCAGGGCAACAGTTGCTTGACAGGCTTCACAAATTTGTTGCCTGTATCACTGCTGCATTGGGTAACCCACAACAGTCTGACACTGTAATTTGATGAAGAAACAAAAAAATAACGGAGCAGGAAAATAGAATCAGCCATGTATAACAAGGACAATGTTTTATCATGCCTTTGTTTTGCATGGCTCATTTTGTCTTGCTCTATTATTCTTTTGTTTCTTCATCCAATCACAGTGTTTGTTCAGACGGTGGTGGGTTACCCACTGCATCTGATGTTGTTGGCAACAATCCAGGCAACAATTGCTTGGGGTGCACTTAATAACTAGACATGATGTTGCACTATGTTACAGCTATTCTCTATTACAAATGATTGAAGTGATTTGTTCAAACACTGGGAATTGGAGTTGTGGTGGATGCATCAATCAAAAGCATGCATGCATGTTAAAGGATAAAGTTGTTGACAGTCTTTAGAACTGATTTTGAAACGTTTTGGAAATAATTTTGTTGGTTGTGTGCAATTGACCACCAACATATCAAAAACATATCAAAAAACTCATATTTTACAACCACTAACTCCCCATTTAGGGCTCTTCAGTTAGGTTTGCTCCTCACACACTACCACTACACATACATTCAGTATTTACACCACACAAAACTCAAACTCAAAAGTTGAGGGAGAAAAACCAAAGAACTCAGAGAAAAACCCTTGTAGTATAGGAGAGAACAACACATCAAACATACTCAACTTAGATAATAGGCTATGTAATAATGATAACTGTAATTTTTATTTACAGATTAGAATTATGGAAAAGAAAATTAGCCAACAGCGAAAAAATATGGGAGGGTAAGAACTATGAAAAAATATTAAAAATAGAAATCTGATATTCACTTACTGACATGAGAATTCATTTTTTTTTTTTTATTGTACCATTTTTATTTCAGTGGAGTTTTGGCTCATAATGTACAATATAAAAAGAATTATTAAAGGGATGAGATATAATGTCAAGAAATTTTGATTAAGAGTCTCGCCAAAATTTAACCAGATCTCGAAGTCTCAGATTTTTTAAAGATAATTTTATTTTTTTATCAACAATTGTCAACAATCTCAGATTTTCCAAAATATCGTCTCCAAGCCTTTTTTGTACTAACTAGATGAATATGTTTATTGCTGTTCTTTGTTTTACCATGGAAACTCAGGCACAAAAAGGTCTTGGAATATGAAAAAACCCTGAAGAATTTCTCAGGTTTGGATAAAAAAATCCAGTGAGAGAAAGTCTTTGGGTTCATATTTAAAAACCAGCATGAGGGTAGTTGATTTTACCCCCTTATTAAGGCTGTTCCTTAAATTTGATTTATTTTGTTCTAATTTCTAGAGTCCATATGAGTCATGGAAGGCATGTACAAACACAGAAACAGATCAGGGTATTAGACAATAGATTAGACAAGGTAAATAAGTAATTCATGATTTCTGTCATATTTCCAAGCAAGGGTGGCATGGCAGTGAAGGTGCTCACCTCTCTCCAATGCGACCTGGGTTCAGGTCCCACCAGACTCACTGTTGTATATAAGTAGAGTTGTTCCCCCCTGTTTTCATCTTCAAATTCCAATCTCCTTTTCCAACTACAGTGTGATAAAATGTGCTTTCCTACACTATGCACTTAATTCAGAGAATTATAATTTTTTTTTTCTTTTGTTTTCCAGGCAAATGTCAAATTCAACACAGCACTATCAGAAAACTGTCAGTGTAGAGCTCAAATTGACAATTTGAGGAAGGAGCGGCAATACTATGAAAATTGCTGTAAGAAACTGGACAAGGTGTATCAGGACCACAAGAGACAAGCAAGTGAATTGATAGAGGCATCAACTGCTGCATATGATGCAAGGTAATTCAATGTTATCTGTTTGACAAATGAAAGTCTAAATGAAAACTTCAGAACCACAAAAATAGGTCATGTGACCCTACCTCCCTTAAACCAAGCAGCAGTGTCAAAATAAATCCAGAAATGAAAAGAGCTAAGTATCTCATGTGATTTGAGTGTTGTGTGCAAAATAATTAACGTAGAGGTAGTGAGTGTGGAGTACGCAGGCACACATCAGCTGATATAGCTGCCAGAATAATCAGCTTGCTTCAATAAATAAAAGATTATTATTATTGCCACTGCCACTGCTGAACTTGGCAGGACTCCAACCCAGGTTGCATTGATGATAAGAGGAGAGTGCTGTCACTGCTATGTCACTCTTGCCATTTCAATGATGGAAACACTTTGTTGTTGGCATTGTTGGTTGTCCTCTTGCTGCACTGATCACTGGCATGCCTGAAAACATAGGTTCAAGTCTTTAGGAAACATAGCATTATTGAATATTAGTCTATTAACAAGTAAATAAGTCCTTATTCATTAGCTTGGGAATGGAACCCTGGACCTTGGCAGTGAGAGGCAATGACTAACATCTTTGACAATTCTGTGACAAGATATTATTGTTCAAATTGTGTGTTTGGGGAGCATGTTTGGTATGTGCTGCAAGTACATTGCCTCTTACCCTCGACGTCCAGGATTTGACTCATGAGCTGACGACTCATGTGAGTAGAGTTGTTTGTTGGTTCTCTTCCTTGCTTCAAGGGTTTTTCTTCAAGTTCTCTGGTTTTTCTCCCTTCACATAATCAATATGATAGATTTCAATTTGATCTGTGAGTGTGAAACTATGGTTATGACTGTGACTTGGAAAATAGGTACCCTGAAAATGACAAAAATTACAAAAAAGGATACCCTGTTCAGCAGATCATCCCCATATGGGAGTACCCCCTGTTTAATCCTTGTGATTTTTCAGGGATCAATAAAATTGATTCGTTATGTTTGGTATAGTTTTAAAAAGCATCTTTTTTCTCATTCTCTTTAGGGATGAAGCCCAAGCTAAAATGCTTGCACTGAAAGAAAAGAATGACAAAGACATTGCTCAATACAAGACAGAGTTTATGGAGCTGGAACGCATAATCGACCATGAACGTAAACTGAAGGAGTTCATGAGGGTTAAAGGAGAAGAGAGAGCAGAAATGATGGAAGGTGAATTGACTTCTAGAAAGAAGAAAAAGGATGAGAAAGACAAGGGAGACAAGGCTGAGGAAACAATAGAGGTGTGTAAAGTGTGTACATATTTTTCAGAAATACATTAGTTTTATAATTCAGCAACAAGCATGCTACTTTTGCCAGTAGACCAAGGTTTTTGGCACTTTTACAAAGGCACAACACTGTCCATCAAAGCAGGGATGAGGTGGGGCATAGACAAGATTGTCTGGATGAATACGACATCAAAAGCTGTGCTGTAGGCTGCTTACAGCAGTTTTTGGCACTTTTTGACATTTTTACAAAGACATGACACTGTCCATCAAAGCAGGCATGAGGTGGGGCATAGGCAAGATTGTCTGAATAAATATGACATTAAAAGCTGTGCCATGGAGTGCTTACATAGCATTAGGGAGCAATTTGAAAGTTTCAAGCAAAAAAATCGTTTTGAAAAGTCTTAGATCTGCTGGCAATGATAGTGCACTTTGTGCTCTACAACTTTTTTTCCACAAAACCAGAGTACTTCATTTCTTGTTGGTGGTCAAAGGCAGGAATGCTGCAGACTTGGGACAAGAAGAGTATTACTTGATCAACTTAAATGCTCCTTTCTTTCATTTATTTTGTAGTCTTATGAGACAGCTTTCAAAAAGATTAAAGAAGCAACAGAAATTGAAGACATTGATTTGCTGGTTAATAAATTCATTGAAGTTGAAGACAGGAACTTTGCTTTGTTTAACTATGTGAATGAACTAAACAATGAAATAGAGATGGTACAAGAACAAATCAATGAGGTGAGTTCCTGAAACTGATATGGAATCAAAATTTCCATTACTACCACCATGTTTGCTCACTTGGTTGAACAATGGCCTGTGCTGGAGGTTGTGGTTCATGTCCAAGCTGAACCAACACTTGGAGTCTTAAATAACTGAGAAAGTGCTGCCTTTGTAATGTTACCTGCAAATGGTTAGACTTTCAAGTCTTCTCGGATAAAGGACGTTAAGCCATAAACTGGTTAGGCTTGACTTCACATGGGAACCTTGTACTGGTATCAATGCCTTTAACCTATAAGGTTGTAAAGTTGATAAACAATAAACAAGTGGCATATTATGGAATAGCACTAACCGCTTGTAATTTCTTTCTACTATTCTTTGATTGCATGTTACGTTGTCACGGCCATGTTGGTGGTATTTAACAAATTTTAAAGGTTTCTCAATAGCTTCTTTTGTTTATACCACCGACATGGCCACTGTCTGTCTTTTGATTCCCTTGGGAATGATTGCAATCCATCAATACTTACAAGCCTTTAGGCAAGTAACTTTTAACAAAAACGATGTTGATCCTAATCTACACAGGTGAATGCAGACATAGATAAGTTTAAGAGTGAGGGTGTAAAGATGGAGAACCAAAGAAAGAGCATTATGAAGGGATTAGAAGAACAACTTAACAAATCCAACACTCAGCAGGACAAGTTTGATAGCCAGTACAAACAAATCAGGAAAATACTGGAACAACTGAAGTCCGGAATTGATTCCTTGTTCAATAAAATTAACTGTGATAAATCTGCAATAGAAAACCTACTCGGCAGTAAAGAAGGCATAACTGATAACAATATGATGCAGGTAATCATACAACTAATCTATTATATATTTTGAAGATAAATAATAGTTATACAATACTTTTGAGTGACATAGAATGGAATATCTTGCGTGTCTTTTGTATTTTCTTCGTGTTCACACAAACCTTTGGGTGGTCAGTGTGTATACAAAGAAAATACAAGTGTCTGACAAGTGCATAGTGTGCCACAAGAAAGCATTGTAGAACTATTTCATCCGGGAGGTACAGACATCTTTTTTACAAACTAAATTGTTTGTTGCCACTCTTCATTTGACAACTGAACCTTGGCCATGAAAAGATTGGGTTAAAGTCTCCGGCTCCTTTAAAACTGAAAATGTCTTGGGCTTGAAGTAAAAATTCAGAGAAAGTCTTAGGTTCATACTTATAAATAGACCTTATTCGATGGGGCGTATTTGTTGTCCCATTACAGACCATGTGTCATTCCCTAGTGTATTAATTCTTTGTCTTGTGGTTACGCCTGAGAAGATACATTAATATGTATGTAAGCTCAAACAAAGACTCCTATTCCTAAGAGGATTGTATTGGGAAAACATTACGCCCCATCGAATAAGGTCTATTGGTCTCAGCATCTCATCAAGACTCAATTTTACTCCATCACCCCTAATTAAGCATCATGCTTTTATAACTTACAGTACATATAGAGCATGGGACAGTTTTATATTTCTTAATTATATACACACCTAGAAAATTTCCCTGAGAAAAATCATCTGACATATTATTGGTCTTAAACTACTTTAGATCAAGCCATTCTAGTGGTCAAAAAGTCAAAAAAGGAACAAATTTGTCCAAGGGGGGGAAGCATGCCCCCTGCACCCTCCCCTGACAGCTGTACATAACATTGTCTCCAAGAATAGCTTTATCTTACCTTTATTTTTATTTCTTGTTGTAGTTTTTAGGCATCATTGAGCAAAGAACAAATGAGCTTCTTCAAGTTTATGGATTTCACATCACAAAGGTAATTAGCCAACAAGCTAGCTTTCATGTTAAACAGCTTGATGTAAATATCCTCACTTTCATATCACTATACAAAGGTCCCACATGGAATCTTAACTAGTAGAACCTTTTGCTGTCTTGGAAAAAGACCTTGCCAGAGAGATGCCACTGATCAAGATCACAAGGGATCAAGTTGTGAATCTGCTTTGGGAAAATCATTTCAAAATTATTCTCTTTTTTTAAACATTCTCAGACAATACTGCTAAAACAGTTGTTCCCTAATGAGCAACAAATAATGATTATGTTAGTCTTCTTTTATTCAGGAAGCTCATGAGAAAGAAGAACTATCAGTTCCTGTTGGATTACTAGGCCAAGGACCACAGCCTGGTTCTGTATCTGTAAATATTGTACCTCCTTCAACTGGTGACGACTATGATAGTGAAGACTCGTCAGGTACAGAAGATGAACAGAGACCTTTAACACAGCAAGAACTCAAGAATAAGATCATGAAAGGGGTAAGATAATAAAGCTAGATTAAAATATTTTACTATTACAATTGTCTGTATGTAAATGTAGATGCAGTTATTAGTTCTCCCCAAAGTGCTTTTGAGAATTTACAATGACTATGGAGGACTTTACTGGCTGCAAGTTGCAGCTTACAAATATATTTGTACTTAATTAGTTTTAGTACATAATTCTTGCCTCAATTTATTGTAGACTGTTGAATTGAGAGACAATCCACCACTCTTCAAATAGTTCAACAGGTTCTTTAAAGTCACCCATACAGTTCAAGGAAGGGATGGGAGATGGGCCCCATGGTTTTTTTTGTCCTTATCCAAGAAGACTTGAAGGCCTAACCACTTCCAGATATTATTACAAAGGTGGCACCTTTTCAGTTATTTCAAGACCCCAGTGTTGGTCTGGCTCGTATTCAAACCACAACATCCCCTGTAACAAACCAATGTTCAACTGAGCTGACCAGGTAGCAGTTATACCTGTACAGTTCAAAGAAAAGCATCTACTTGGTTGGTCCAAGATCTCTAAATTAAAAACTACAGTGCTTAATAGAGTGATTTTTTTTCAATCATGAAAGAAGAAAAGTATATTTAGTGAGTTATGGTTGAAAGAAAACAAAAGAAAACTATGTAATCAGCATCTCCTATGTATTTCCTATTCTTTCACAGTTGAAGTAAAATCACTTTAATATTGACTACAGTTGGGCTGCAGTTGTGGATTTAAGGGATTGGTCATTAATTACTGGGGGGAGTGCCGGTAAATTTAGGGGGAGGGCTACATTTGGGGGTCGGTCAATTTTTGAACTTGGTTTTGGGGAGGGCCAAGATTTTTTGGGCTGTTTAAGAAATTTTAATTGATGACCACTCCCTAAGGGAGAAGGGGTTGTTGGTGTACTTTGCCCTTTCCCTCCCCCCCCCCCAAGTAATTGTTCCCTCAGGACCCTTCTGCTCCCAGAAATTCAACTCCAGTCAATTTTACATTAGGCCCTTTGCATGCATGCTGATTTTTCACTTCAATAACAAATGAATTCAGCTCTTGATCCCATGGAAAAGGCTCTACTGGAAGGCAAAAACTTTAAACTATGCTGTATTTTAAGATCAGTGATTGCTTTAAGTTATAAAATGGTATTTTTAATTAGGTTTGGTGACAGTCCCATGAATTTTGTGTAATTTTTTTAAACAACCAAAGAAAGTTATTTTTTGCAGTCCAGCACAATCACGATTGCTGAGCTGCATAAAGGGCCTACTGCACTCTCCTCTTGAATCCTTGATCTGGCCCTGGGCTGCTGCATTTACTAGCCAATTTACTTTTACTGGATGTATTTTCTAATATCAACTTGTATTTACATATCAGATAAATCGACGGGAAGCACAGCCCAAGAAAACACACCATCCAGGCTCAGCAACATCAGATAAGGCAGCTACTAAAAAGAAAAGAGGTCCTAAATAACATGTGAACAGTATCAAGACAGACCAACACTTCTTGTACCAATGCCATCTTAATCCCACTGTAGGGACAAGAGTCAACTGTTCCCTATAAAAAAAAGTCAACTTGGCTAGTCCTCAAGTTGGATACAGACTAGTGTGCGACTCAGGCTGCTTAGCTGTCAGTCTTTAGGCCTGTGAAGCATCAAACCCAACTCTAGACTAACCATAAAATCATCAGGTTTTGATTTGAATGACACCAAAGCCAGTCTAATATGGCAATGCTTCACAACATCCAAGTGGATTTTCATTGTAAAAATGGACAATTCTTTTTCTCATTTAAAGTAATAATTATAGGCCTGTAGAACAAGATGTAATTGTCTTACTGTTAAATATGAAGAAAATGAAATTAGGATCTACTAATTGTTATATAGACTAACATCTATTTCCCTCAAGCGATTTTACTTCTGTGTAAAAACAGTAGGCAACAAAATGTACTTATTGACTGAGTGGGAGGGTGATAAGGGAAAATGTTTGGCTCAAGGTCATAAACAGGTTATTGAACAGGTCTGTACAGGCTATTGAACAGGTCTGTACAGGCTATTCTAAGGTCGTAAACAGGTTATTGAACTGGTCTGTACAGGTTATTCTGTACTGGGCATACAGACCACATCACCATTTTTGCCATTGGTTTTCCATTGTTAATATAGGGGTCCCCTCTATTAACTATAATGGGTTTTCATAGGAGTATGGATGGCAGTCAGTAAGGATCACATAATACTTTAGTAGAGTGGTTTTCATTAACCCATGAAATACACTAATTAGTGTATTACGCATTATTACACTCAAATTCTTTTGTTTTCCATTGTATTTATCTACCTATTACACTCTAACTACTACACTTTGTTTCACGGGTTAATGAAAACCAATCTAAACCCGTGAAATTGATATTAGACTAATACACTTTAGTAGACCTTAGAGTGGTTTTCATTAACCCGTGAAACGAAGTGTACTAATTAAAGTGTAATAATCAAATAGACACAAAAGAAAACAATAGTTAGAGTGTGATAAAGTGTAATACACTAAAGTGCATTTCACGGGTTTAATGACTTCACTCTAACTCTATTGTTTTCTTTAGTGTCTATTTGACTATTACACTTTTAGTAATGATCTGAGTAGAGTTGTTTTCATTAACCCGTGAAACAAAGTGTACTAATTAAAGTGTAATAGTCAAACAGACAAAAGAATTAGTGATAAAGTGTAATACGCTAAAATGTATTTCACGGGTTAATGAAAACTGCTCTAAGAAGTAGGCCAACCTCTATTGTTCAAATGCATTTACTTTTCCCCATATTAGAATTGTTTAATTTTCATAGTTAAAATACATCAACTTATGAAAAACATGTTTTAGAGTGGTTTTCATTAACCCGTGAAACAAAGTGTACTAATTAAAGTGTAATAGTTCAAATAAATACAATAGGAAACAAAAGAATTTGAGTGTAATAATGCGTAATACGCTAAAGTATATTTCACAGGTTTATGAAAACCACTAATATAATTTTGTACTGAAATTTGATTTTAAAGAGGAGTTTCTTTTGTGCTAAACGTTTTCATCCAATCACGAGACTCCAAAACAATAGCCAAGAAAGGCTCTCATTGTTCCATGTTCCCCACATAGAATTTCAGATACATCAAGGCAGAAAAGAGTTTTCACCAAGAGGAAATCAACTAGTGAAATACAGAAAGATAAATATACTATCAGATGAAGTTATATTAAACAATATAAAATTAACACCTTTCTGCATTCCATGCATTAGAGATGCCTACCTCTTACTCAGAACATTACTTAATTAGTACACTTTGTTTCACAGGTTAATGAAAACCACTCTGGTACACACTTATTACATTGTTTTCTTTTGGCAGTTACTAACTATACTTCTTTTTCTTTCAAAGTAAAATCACTTTTAAGGTTTTGTTCATAAGGTGAAAAAGATTTGTAAATATAGTAATGTCTTAATGTATAAAAAAGTTTTAAAATAAATTTTTTGTAAGTACTAGCCTAGCTGTGTAACTTTTGATCCAGTCATTAGGAAACTACCACCTTCCTGTAATAGTTAGAGTGAAAAACATTTCATCTGCAAAATAGATATGTAATCCTGCTTTTTACAAAAAGGATTGAAGCTTGGGAGGAAAAACAATTTACAATTGCTGGGCTTCAATCAACTGAATGAATCTCATTATCTGCCTCAAATGATGGGTCAAACACTGACCACCATGTGCACTCAAATCAAGTATTTTTAGTATACTCATTAATAATTCATGAGGATCAGATCCAATCAGGGCTTTATATTTATACCACATGCAGTACCTATAAAGCCCTTTAGAATACTGCCAACCGTATTTGAAACAGATTTCAAAGTACTAGGACTTGAAATCCATTTCAAAGTACTCTGGTTCAAATCATCATAGATCACATAACCAAGGGATTATTTGTAATCTATGCCTCATTCATTCCAACCAAGGCATGCATAATGACTAGAATAGTAAAGGCTAGGCTTCTAATGAGCCTGTTGCCTCTTCTATCCCCAAGGCATGATTTTTCACAGACTTGCTTTCCTTTTAGCTTTTCAACTATGGTTCTTCAATGTGGGATGCGTTATTTCAATCTGCGCATGCGCAGCATTTCATCCTAATGTTTGGAAATTACATTTGTAAACGACAAGTTCAAACATTGAAATTTCAAATAACTCACATATGAAAATTCAGAACTTCACCCCCAGCTCTTCCCTCCTGAAATCAAAACCCTCCCCAGCTTTAATTTTAATTTACGATCAAATTCTGATGAATAATAATTAATGACTTTACTTGGCTGCACCTCGGCATTTGAAATTTCACTTCGATTTTGAAATCCCCGTAGAATAAGGGAACTCGTACTTCAAACATTACTTATTCATGAATAAGTAAATGAGGACAAAACAAAGAATATTACTACAATGTCAAGGTTTTGATACAGTGATGAAACACTTGCATATATTAAGCCAACTTTTGCTTTGAATTTCTTCACAAATTATAAATAAATTGAGAAGCTATATCAAAGCAGATTTTTTTAAAACCACTTCTTGGTGTTGCATCCACTAATGAACACTTTCGTGTTTGATCTATTACTTCTAAACTAACAAAAAAGTTTACAGTTCTACATTTGAAAGGAAAATTTTATTTTGTTGAAAGTTTACAATAACATTAAATGCAGTACCATGGTGACAATGTCAAGACCATCTTGTGATTTAAAAAAAATAAATGATACTTAGGACATTAGAATACAATAGAGTAAAGCCATTTAACCTGTGAAATAGATATTAGACTAATACACATCAGTGGACTCTAATTCCTCCGTTTTCTTTTGTGTCTATTTGACTATTACACTAACTATTAGGTTTTGTTTCACAGGTTAAATGACTTCACTCTAATGGAACAGGATTTACTGAATATACTGGTACATACAGTAAACATGGAACTTGGCGTTCCTGACAAAGAGGGAGTAAGCAAGTACGCCATGTGGGATGGGCTCAAAAGACGTATAAGGCATATAGCGTAATAGGTAAATTACAAGCCTGACAAAGTATACACATTTTGGTGAAAGCTTACAGTAATAATAATGAATATATATGCAATAGTTGCAATCTTTCAATCAATGTAGGATATATAAGTAAACACTTTGGTCATACTTAAATGTTTTCTAGTGATTTTACTTTACCCATGAAAGGATAGGCAATATAAGAGTGATTACAATAAATCTGTGTAACAAAATCAAATAGTCAAAAGAAAAAAATGGAATTAGGGTCTAGTAATGCTTATTAGTCTAATATGTGTAAGGCATATAGCGTAATAGGTAAATTACGAGCCCTAAACGTGTAATGACAGAAGAAGACTGCACTAAGGCC
>JANTNT010087652.1:0-11372 GCA_024752375.1 Entacmaea quadricolor | reverse complement strand
TCAACGAATTCGGTGACCCCCATTTTTTATTTTATTTTTCTACTCTAACACTCAAAATACACGTTTGTGCCAAGTTTAAAAAAAATTGTTGGACAAAATCTTGCACGATCGCATTACCTTAATTATAAATTTATCGATTGCTTTTCCATTTCCATTTTCAGTTGTATATTTTAGGTATTATCGTCGTGGATCGTGGACGGGTTGACCAACTACAAATCTATCGTGTTCTCTTCGATATGCACGATTACGGATTAACCACCTATGTCACTATCGTTGATACCGAGTCAAAAAGTCTTTATCGTTTTTCAGAAGCCTATTTGATGCCATTAATCGGCTGTCATCCTTTTTTCTCAAAATCCTTGTTACACTGTGACACTGACCGAAGTTCATCGGTTCTATTCTACATCATAGTTTTTTTTCTCAAATCCTTGTGACACTGTGACATTGACGGAAGTTCATCGATCTATTGTACATCATAGATCTTTTTTCTCAAATTTCTTGTGACACTGTGACACTGACGGAAGTTCATCGGTTTATTCTACACCATATATAAAAATAAGAGATCGCGAAGATAAGAGATCGTGGAAAAGCGACAACCGGAAGTTGAGGAAAAATTAGTTTGCAACGATTAGAGGAATGTAATTAAAATGTTTTTTGAGAGAAGCAGTAATGGATGGTAAAGATGAGCTGTAGAGGTACTAATAAGAGGAACACGATTAGAATTGTTTTGGGGTTTTTGAGATATTTTTTGGCTAATAAAGCTTTTTTCTACAAGTGAAGCAAGGCTTTTTTGTTCTTGAAAGGTGAGATTTTAAGTTTTTTATTTAATATTTTTTATTGAGGTGAGTGTAGCGAGAGAAATCTTGAACGTCAAAGGAAAATTAGATTCTTTCCATTAAATAATTTAGATATTGCCCCACTCTTTTTGCGTATTACTTTTCACTCTCCCCTCCTGATATAATCATTGCACCCGAATCCCTTATTTGGACATTCATTGCCGATTATTTTACCAAAGCAAATTATAAAACAGGGCCACTATTTGCGAAAACTGGGAGCCGAGTTGTTTCTGATAGAAACAAAGGCGAGACACACCTAGCCCAAGCAATTTCCAATGATAGATTATTATTTTGCTACATGAAACTTAGATTATGCTGAAACTTAGCTAAATAGTAAGCGGCAAAGGCACAGTTATCTATAACTCCTTCAAGAAATTCTCCCCTTATTTATATTTAGGTATATACGCTGCATTGGGTTCGAAAAAGGTCGTGTGGATCTTCCTCAGCGTACGCGAAAGCAAAGAGCAAAGAGTACAACTATTTTAATACAGCTATACCCGAACTGAAATCTTGATAAATTCGCATCGAATGACAAAATTCATTAGCTTAAAGTATCTTTATCATATAGGGATGATCCAGCGACTTATACAACTATTAGAACTAAAAATTATCTCGCCAGAATACTTAATGTTTTGCATTAGCCTCATGAACAGTGGCTTTCTAAGCTTATTATTATGCTAAAGAACGATGATTTCTATAAATAATACAATTTTATCTACCTCTTCGATATAAAGTCGTGTAAACAGATTACTTAAGAAGACGATCCTCGAAAAGCTGTGGTTTTTCAATGGTTAGAAGGGGTAAAGGCAATAAGTTAGTGTGCAGTATTCACAATGTAGTTTTCCCGCGTAAATAACAAAATTCGCACCAAAAATAAAATGTGATTCGACTGTAGCTAATCATTCAGGAATGGTTTTATTTCCGGTAGTGTCACAGTGTCACAAGGGTTTTGAGAAAAAAGATCTATGGTGTAGAATAGATCGATAAACGTCCGGCACTGTCACAGTGTCACAAGGATTTTGAGAAAAAAAGGATGACAGCCGATTAATGGTATCAAATAGACTTCTGAGAAACGATAAAGACTTTTTGACTCGGTATCAACGATAGTGACGTCGTTGGTACGACGATACTACAGCGATACTAACATATTTTAGCACATTAAGATGGAATTGGTTTATGACCCATTGGACTTTGAACTCTGTCCCATAATGAAGCGTCACCTGCCATAGTAGCAGCAGTACAGCAGCAGTAACATAAGAGTTATTTGGTTATTAACACGTCATCCAACGCTTCCCAATTTTATTTTATTTTACTTACTTTACTATTTTATCCAATTCCAGTATCAACAACAACAACGTCTGAAGAGCAAACTTCCCCTTCTCCAACACCAACAGGTACTTACAAACTCTCAGTTGGCTCAGTTGTTTGAGCATTGGTCTATTGTTCATCGGGATTTCGTGGGGTTCAATTTTCGGGCGGACCAACTTTCGGAGTCTTAAAATATCTGAGGAGAAAAAAATGCCTTTGAAATGATATCTACAAACGATAACAAGTTAGTCGGATGATTAATGATATTAACAGTCACGTCTCTCAACGCTCCATTACTAACCAAAACATAAAAGAACCATTCTTAATTTAAATCCTAATCTTTAATCTGTAAAGGTTTCCCATCACTACATCACTACTATTAAGGATATAAATAAACACTGTTAACGACTATACTTGGTGTCTAACCACTTCTTATGATTGTAAACTGCATGACAACCATATGCGCCTTAAAATATCAATTGCATTAGTATGTTAACTGGACTTGCTCTTCGCAGATATGAATTTACTTCGCATGCATACATTTGAATAACTCCATATGTTTGGTTGAGAAATAGATTTGAAAGTTTTTGTTGCAGTTATCAATTTTCTAATTAGAAAAAAAATCTGCGCTTAAAGGTCCTTAATTTTGACATATTTTATAATTTACTGTAATGCTTTTAACCTAGAACCAATGAAATTAATGTACGATTATGGCACCTCTGTTGGCGATAGCTTTTTACCCCATACACAGGAGTATTCTGGGAGATGTTTTGAACTTGCAATTAATGACGATGGCATTCTGCTATTTCACAAACGATACTACAGACTTTACGTATGTATTGCATTAATTATATTTCTTCCATAGTTGACTTCAGAAGTAAGTATCTGAAAGAAATGCCTTTTTTACATATTGTAATGTCCACTGCAGGCGTTTTTTGCTCCATCAACTCCCTCCCACTAACGCCTGTTCAAATTTCGTTCGTGCACCTATCAGAATTCACCGATCCCCGACTTTGCTTGAGAGACCACCAAACAATAGAGTCCTCAAGTGTGACGTCACGTTGCTATGGCGAATGTCTGACCAACAAACTCAAATTTATTTGTTTCTTTAGTAGTTTTTGATTTTTTCCTTAATGTACCTTTAGAATGCATTTATTTTAAGACAGACATTTACAGTTTTCAGCAATCGGTTTCTATTTCACGCTGTATATCAAGAATAAATTTTAGCTTGTCCGACGTAGCAATAGTAACTAGGGAGGTAGAACAATAAATGGGGGATGGGTGAATTATGCACACATACATAAAAATAACTTTATACTATTGAAAATGATGCACACATACATAAAAATGCACACATACATAAAAGATGCACACATACATAAAAATAACTTTATACTATTGAAAATGATTGGTCGATCGCAGCGAAAAATAAATCAATTTAGACGGCTAGCAATCAAGACAATATGTTTTCAGTTAGGGCCAGCTTCTGAACAATATGCTTTAATTCTAATTTATAGATTTGCCGTAATGGAGTTATTAAATTTGATACACCTTGGTACGTGCATTGGCCTGCGCTATTTGGAAGAGAACTAGATGTTACCATGTTGGCACCTTATTGGGCTTTGACAGACAATTACCACTCATTTATCGAACAGAGAATATCCAAGGTTTACTATCAAGTATACACTAACCTGGATAACACTGATAAGTCAAGAAGGCTTTTGAATCAAGCGACATCAGATGTTAAAATTCATTTCCAATCAACTTTAAAAACTACTTTCAAAGCTTCCTGGGTACTCGTTGTAACATGGAGCAGGCTTCGACACTCAAATTTGAATAGTCAAACTCGCAATCTGGTAATTTTAAATTTATAGTGTGATGCAATAATCTTAACGATTTCGAAAGAAATTTGAGGAAATTTCTAAAGTTGGAGGCTTTATTCAATTAACAAAAAATAAATTTATCATGGAAATCCGAGTATTGTTTTGGATAAACAAGCCTAAGAATAGTTCAAAGAAAATCTATTTTGACCTGTCTAAAGCAATTAAAGCCTAAGAATAGTTCAATGAAAATCTATTTTGACCTGTCTAAAGCAAGAATGTGTTTTGGGTTTACAAAAGAAAATACGCTTAAATCTTGTGCGACATTTATATATAAGAAAAGATAAGTAAAGTTAGTTGACACCCGTTTTTTCCATTCTTAAAGTTGGATCGGTGACTTTAATCCTTTCTTTTTCTCGTAGCACAATACCTTCCAGGCCGTGCTCATTACAAATGGTGTGCACTCATTTGCAATGTATAACTATCCAGACAAAGGTATCCAGTGGTCAGCACCAACATCAAGGTATTCGAGAACTATTTCTCATATTTGCTTCATTAACAAAATAAAAACAAACGAACAAACAAATAAAACCACAAAAAACACGCTTCTCAAAGGTCTCAGACAGCTTTTTGCAATACCTTTTGGCCTTTTTATTATTTTAGAGAAAACTATCATCGGTTTTGGGATTCTAGAGGTCTTCCTGTTGTTGGATGGAAAGTTGATGACACAACGTATTTTAGCATGTCAAGGTAAATAAATAAACATGAATGAAAAAGTAAATTGTAGATATCGAGAAAAAAGAATTTTATCTCACTGTTCGAAATTAGCTACATGCAACTGACTGTGATGTTTAAAAATGCTTGAGGGGGATGGTTTGCAATTAGCTCTGCTATGGGAAAATAAAAACAGAAAATAAATATTAATAAAACAAGTTCACCCAAAATATATAGTTATAGACAGGTAAAGTATTAAAGTCCATTCGCTGTCTTATTATTGTCTTTTTGTTGTTGTTTTCAAAATAAGAGAAAAATGGCTCTTAGTCCTTGTTTACATGTTAATTCCAGCTTAGAGCATAAGTGTTTATCGCTCTTTTCTTTTCTTTTTTTTCTTTTTCTTTTTCTTTTCTTTTCTTTTCTTTTCTTTTCTTTTTTTTTTCTTTTCTTTTTTTTCTTTTTTTTCTTTTTTTCTTTTTCTGTTTATGTATATCAAATTTATTGCCGACGAAACTTGAACCTGAAGAAGACACCATTTTTATTGCATTCGAACGTTCACACGCAGCAATGCAAGCTTTAGAATGCGCATGGATGGATGGTTGTAGATAAGTTGAAACACGGCGAATAAAATCGAGTTTACTCAACTAATACTTGGTCTTTTACTCCGACGAAGGACTAACGTCTGAAACGTCAGTTAAGTAAACTTGTTTTTATTCACGGTGTTACAACTTGCCTACAACCATCCATCGATCTTATGTATTATACACCGACGCAGCTCAAACTAGATTAATCACTAGTTTTCTTTTGTAATACAAGATTTGCATAAGTAGTATAAATTTATTAAAAAATAAGAATCGACTGCCAATCCAACATCTTGCCAATCTTATCTACTCAATGAATGTGTATTGTTTGCATTCCAGGTCCGGGTTTGTCAATATTGAACAAATTGATACCTTGACTGGGGAAGTGATAACGGTATTTAGACGTGGAGGATTCCGTAGACACTCCAATATAACAGTAGGGAAATGGTTTTTCCGTCTAGAGGCATTAAGTAATCCACAACCAGAAAAATACTGTAAAAACTGGTATAAAGCTCAACCAGATCCACGTCCTTACGTTGAACACATTGAACCCTGTCCTTGCACTTATCGACAGGCTTTTTGGGACGAGAGATTCATTACAGATCCAAAAAAAGAAAACTGCTTCTACTCAATCACTTCAAAATCTAACCATGAATGGGAACAGGAGTGTTGTTATTCGAAAGACTGGAGAAGTTGGGGGGCCTTGGTTGTGGGTCACCCAGGAGGAGGTACTGCGCATAGATATAAGCGACACTTACAGTCACAATACACAGAACATGAAAGTAAAGGTTACATGTGGTGCTGTATAAATTCTAAATTGTGCCACCTGTTCTACCAAAAGAGACCATCAGACGACTGCAGTCGATATGAGATTCCTGAATGGAGTAAGTTTTCATTTTTCTTAAAATAAGGAATGTTTTAGACGTAATAGACAACAACACGAGCGAGAAAGAGGGTTTCATCAGTGGATCCAACACTACACCTAGAAGGGGGTTGAAAACGAGGCGTACCCGAGTTTTTTTGAATCCATTTTGAGGTGTTGGAGCTACTGATGAATCACTCTTCCCGATTTCATTGATGGTATTTTGGAAATTCAAAGCAAAAATTTAGTAAACTAATCCGAAACCCCGTCATAGTAGTGATTTTCTTTGGGGACATTAGTTAATCATGAATTTGCAATGAAACGAAATCAAGATTATTAATTTTTCCTTGAAAACTTAAAGAAAACACAAGCTATTAAAGCCTCTTCTACTTTTGAGGTTTATAACCGGTTTTAGCTGATAAAATATCAATCATTAAGGGCTTTGATTACATGCAAACCTGTATTAAAGAACTAGCAATTAACGCAGGTTGGATGTGGGGCGATCCGCACTTTGTCACACTGGACGGCAAAAGCTACACCTTCAACGGTCTTGGAGAATATGTAATGCTTGATGCAAAGGACGGTTCCTTTCAAGTACAAGCACGAACAAGACTCGCTAAAGGAGATGGAACAGCAACTATATTCTGTGTAGTAGTTGCAAGGGAAAGAAATACCAGCACCATACAAGTCAATTTACTTTATAACGGTAGTGTTGTTGGTTTTATATATATTATGTTCTCTTCTATTCTCAAAATTATCAATTATAGCTATCATAGGGGAACTGACAAACAGATCGGGTATGCTCTCACTCTCACTTCAGACTCTCACAAAACTAAGTAAAAAATAAATAAACACATTGTAACCCCTATCTTTGTGTAGGTGGCCTTTCTCTATTGGTTGATGGAAACTCGTTGGATTACTACAATCTTACTAACGAATCGACAAGACTGAATGGCTCTGTTATCATCTCTCGTCCTGAACACAACGCATTCAGGGCAACATTTCCATCTGGCATCTCAATTACTGTAACAGATGTTAAAGGAGCTCTTTCTATCTTATTGGCTATGCCAAAGTCATTCAGAAACCAAACGAAAGGGTTGTTGGGAACTTGGAATGGGAATCAAACAGATGACCTCACTACACCTACTGGATATGTGTTACCTGCTAATGCGAGCAGCCGAGTGATTCACTTCGAATTTGGACAAATGTGTGAGTATTTTTATTAATAACATTTCAATATTATTTTGATCAAGAAATAGAATTTATGAATTTGCATTTTTGTAGAGCTTATGAATTCGCAGTTTGGAAAAAAATCAAATTGTGCTTCGATTTATATTCATATATTTTTGTTTTTGAAGCATATTTACTCTAGATAAAGATTTATCTAACTTGTCCAGTACTCCCACAAATTTATGCATAGCATTGTACTTCATTCTATATTATTGCGTCGTTCTCAATTGTTTGAGAACTGTATTGTTAATCTATTGTTATGTGGATATAATACAATACAATGCTATGCATAAATTTGTCGGAGTATTGGACAACCCTCAGATATAAAATATTTCTTCGTACAGGGCAAGTAAACAGAGCTACATCGTTATTCACCTATCGCAAAGGAGAGGACATCTCTACATTTTCCAACACCTCGTTCGTGCCAATGTTCATAGAAGATCTGGTATTTTACAATGACACCTTGAAAAAAGAGGCAGAAGCTGCTTGTAATGGTGACATCAATTGTTTGTTTGATTCTGCGTCAACCAAAGACGTCTATATTGGAATAAGCACAAAAGATGTTGGGTCTCGACTTATTAATGAATCCAGAATTTTAAGTAAGCTTTATCGTCATAGCTTTTCTATAAGGGAAACAAATCCCGGTTTTTTAAAATACTTAATTATTATAATCATATAATCAATGTATATCATATACATTGTCTCATATAATATGTCCGACAAAAACGACATTAAATGCCCTTAGTTCTTAGCATATCAGCTATCTTTTCTTAATTTGAATCAAGGATACATAACATTCAATCACAAGCTTATGCAATCATAGTTGATAGAGGGAGAAGTTAATTAGGAAACCAATAGATCCCTTTCGTTAAATACACGCTGTATTCCTTGATTACGGACGCATATGCTCAGGGTTAGCCTCGTTTTGGTGTATTTAATTCATAAATTCCATGAAGACCTGTGGAATATTAAAGTAGTTCTATTGAAAAGCTAATGCTGTTCATTCTTTACTTCACCGTTGGTATTTTTAAATAATTTTACGTTGAAACGAGGCTAACACTGAGTTTATGCATCTGTAATCAAGGAACAAGGGGGTCTTCGATAAATTCGAAAAGGGACTCTAAACAAATGTCTTTGTTCAATTTTTTTACCTTGACGGCGAAGAATCTTTTGTTTTACCATTGTTTTACCATTATTGGCTATACGGCTAAGCGACTGGACTCGAACGTTTCTTTTGGTTGCTTGCTCCAGACACCCCAAAATATTTGATAGATACTGAAGTATTTCAAAGGAAAACAATCCAATAGAAAATATTTATGTTCATTAGTTTAGCCGTTTCCGATGAGGGTAAAACAAAAATTGTACACCGCCATGAGCAGTCCAACATCTTCCTCCATGAACTATAATGTGTTCATTAATCAATGTATTATTGCAATGTTCATGGCGCATAACGATAACATCTTCAGTTTGGCTTGTCGGATGACAAGCAATATGTAGTATGTTTAGTATATTGCAGTAATAGTTCTTTTTTCCCACTTAATAGAAAATTATCCGCCTAAATTTCACAATGGTTCTTATGAAATCTATTTAACGGTCAACACCTCAAAGAAAATAACGTTTTATGCAAGTGACCCGGATGGAGATTCTATTGTTCTCAACGTCACAGGGATACCAATTGATGGAACCATTGAAACAAATGACTCCGCTATTTCCGTCACATGGAAAGCTACAACAAATTTGGTGAGTAATATAGCAAACAAAATTATGTAGTTCATTTAACATAATTTTCATTCTTGTTGACATTATCATCAGTATTATTAAAATTATTGTTTAATCATTTCGCTCTCTTATTCAATTTGTAAGGTTCAATTGGAAGTAACCGTCAAAGACAGCAAAGGAGCTGCTTCTGTTATAAAACCCGTTCTACACGTGTGCGCATGTCATAATGGTCTTTGCAGCAAGGACGACAATCAAAATGATGATCGTTTTAAGATCATGCCCTGTCAATGTAATAACGGCTACACAGGGAAATACTGTGAGAGTGACATTGATGGATGTGAAATCAATGTGAACCCATGTTACCCTGGAGTAGACTGTAAAGACCTACCAGCTCCTGCTAATGTTTCGGGATATGAATGTGGACCTTGTCCATCTGGGTTTACTGGGAAAGGAGATTCTTGCTCAGGTACTCTAGAAGATTTTTAAAAGCTTTTATAATTTATATCTTTTTACTGATAAATATATTTTCTTTTTGAAATCGAAAAGACATTGACGAGTGTGAAGGTTCAACACACGGCTGCTCCCAGGTTTGTGCCAACACTCCTGGATCATTCACATGTGACTGTAACCATGGTTACCTGTTAAATATAGATGGCCACACGTGTGATGGTAAGTGTTACTTTAATTAACATTTCAGTATACGCTTTTCAAACCTTGTGTGTTGTTGACGCGTACTAACATAATTGTAAGCGTAATCATCTATCTATAAAATAAGTGAGATCAAAACATTTAATTCTAAAACAGGTTCTAACTCAAAATGTATTGCTGATGATTTAAACAGTCATTTTACGACCATTGCAGCCACTCTTGCTTCTCAAATTGATAAATCTGAAACTAATTTCGTCAAATTCCTCAATAAAGATGTGCATTTTTCCTTACGATCTGTCACTCCTGTTGATGTCCTAAAACTATTTAAGGGTCTCCAAACCGACAAGGCTATCGGATTAGACGGTGCTCCAAATTATGTGTTAAAACTATCAGCCACTTATATTTCTGATTCATTATGCAAGTTGTTTAATCTTATTAATTATTATTGCTTTCACACTTAACAACATTTTGTCCAATTTTAGAGATATTTATTAGGGATTCTATAGGATTGTAGATGATATCTGTTGCACAGGTTTATTGCAGTCACTGTGATATGCTTGACAGTGAGGGAAAATTGTATATTTAAACATTTGATATATATAGAATAATATTTGATGCACCTACACATTGTTTTGTCATGTATAAATGTTCTTTGCTGTCAATTTGAAGTTAAATATTGCTTGAGCAGTTTTATTATTGTGTGATGACATAGTATATTTTTCTCATTCACCTCACTTTCATTCAATTTGCATTGTTTATATGAATTGTGAGCTGGGTTTCGAACCTCCCTTGTTTGACTTTTGCCTCCAAAATTAAAAAGATCAATTCCATATTCCAGTGTATGAAATTACAGAGCATTTGACAGCCTTCACAATATCCTTCTTTATCTTTGGATTTATACCCTAAGAGTGTCAAATAAAAAGTACCCAGTAATAATTCCTCATTTACTAACATATTGAACTCTAGCCTAGAAGACATAAAAACCAATTACTCTTACTTTAGGGGTCACACAACTAGTAAAAATGGGAGAACAAAGAAAGAAAGATGGCTGGAAAAGTGGCTATGATTTGAAATTTTAGAGGGCTTGAATGAATTTTTTTGGCTTAATGGATCTATAGGTCCACCCTGTCCATTGGTCCCATAACTGGAGTGTTGTTGGTTTCAGATACCTTCCTTGTATACTTTACTACCTCTCAATATTCAATATGAAGCATCTTTGATCTGCTTCAACTTTAAAATACTTGGCAAAAACTCATATATGGACTATACAGGAATGATCTGCTGAACAGGGTATGGGTTTTGGAGTTTCTTGTCATGAACAACTGGGTACTATCCTTTTCCCAATTTTTGTCATTTTCAGGGTACCTATTATCCAAATAACCATAGTCACATCTATAGTTTCATCTATTGTTTGTTGGCCAATAGAATGATACTTTGTCATAAACAGGGTAACCGTTTTAGGATCAAAAATGGTGCAAAAGGCAAGTCTCCATGGCTAGTTGGGAAATCATAATAGTAATCATTAACATATTTTAATTGTACCAATATTTACAAAGTTTACAAAAAGAAATCCAAAAGAAAACTTATCTTTGAGATAAATGTTCTAAGGTAATAATATAGTGAGTTTTAAAACTGAGTGCCATATCACTTACTT
>JANTNT010087541.1:0-11373 GCA_024752375.1 Entacmaea quadricolor | reverse complement strand
TTTATTTATTTATTTATTTATTTATTTATTATTATTTTTTTTTTTTCGGGGGGCTCCCGCAAAAAATTAATGCCATCAGAGGGGGTTCTCGAAATTTTTTGGCATCAAAGGTAATTTCTCCTCCGCTCCCCCCCACCTCCGACTTAAATAATGACCGGTCCCTTACTATGAATATTTGATTGAAAATGTATTCCAAAGAGAAACATAAAGAAAAAAATGGAAAAAAATAAGGGACAAGAAAAATGAGAGAATTGAAACTGACATCCAAAATTTAAAACATTGAAAATTAAAAAGAGAGACGTGAAAGACAAGTTGAAAGAAAATTCTGATAAGAAAAAAAGAGACGTGAAAGACTAGTGAAAAGAAAATTCTGATAAGAAAAAAAGAGAAAAAAGGAAAAGGAAAACATCAACAACAAAAATGAGAAATATCTTTGTAAAGATATAAATAAGAAAAGAAAAATTTTACCTGACCTAGACTTTGAACCCTGATTTGATCAACTGTATAATAACGCAGTGTGTAGACCAGTATACCACTCGTTACTTGTTGGGATTATAACCAATAAAGATTAATATTAATATTTAATTGAACTGAAACACGTGATGAGGAAAATATTAAAAACGTGAGATATAATAAAGTAAAATAAAATACCGAATAAAGACCAGAAAAAGTGTTAAAAAGAAAATACCCCAAAAAATTCTTCGAAAAGAAATGAAAAGTAGAAAGGGGACTCCGGAAAAGGAACGAAGACAAAAGAATTTTTATAGGGAAAAAAAAATAATCGACTAAAACAAAAGTGGACGTTAAATGTATAATTGAATATGGCAGTTTTAAGTTGAACTATTAGGTAGTAATTATCACGTGACATTCCTTAAGAATGGAACCAGTGCGCAAACGCAAAGAAAAACAAACACGACTTTATAATAAATAACCGTGAAATACAAACAACTTGTAATGGTCGATAAGTTTGGTGTTATAGATGAAGTATCTATCTATCAAGAATATGTCTTACCTCTTTAACCTGAGCTTTAGTTAGTATCAAACAACTGAGGATCTGGTCGTAAAACACGGCAGCAATGAAACCCATTACACTTAAACCTCGTTTGTTCATTCCCTGCCTTAACAACGAAGCACGAGACATTACATATTAGAGAATGCGCTCCTTATTGTTTTAGAAAGAATTGTCATAGTAAAAATGTCACGAAAATATGTAGTTAGTATTTCAAACCAAACTTGCAGTGTTTCAAGAACTGTATTACCACAAGAATTCATTTAAAAAATTAAAAATTATCATTATCGTAAAACATCTTGCGCATGTTGTCAGACATCTTGTTCATGTTGTCACGCCCACCAGGATAACACTCAGATACCTTTTCCAGCTGCTCGATAAAGGAAGAGTGCAAAGAATTGTTGGTGAAAATGAAGCAGCCCTCGCGCCTGGCTCAAATTCCCAAAACAGTGAATGAAATAAACGCCATAAGCAGGGGAAAAAGTCCTGAATTAAATAATAATTGACGTTTGTCAATTCCTGATAGCGAAATTTGAAGAGTAAAACAAATTTCGAAACTAAAATATTTGATGGACCGCGTGTGTTCGTCTGGAAAAGGCTGTCAACAGGGTCAGACAGCACGGTTTACAACGTCATTGCGCATTGGATGAGATAAACAATAAAAACAATGCAACAAAAGAAAAATTCAGAGAAAGAACCAATGGAGCTATTGTTTAGAAGAACGAATCAGATGACATGTTGGGAATCGGTGAAGTCTTACTGTGCCAACATATTTTTTTGCGGTTGCGCTGTCATGTACTTCCAGGACTCGCAACTACTCGCCTCAGATCACCCTAAAATTTTTCACGGGCATCCCAAACGTTTTTAATTTTCTTCGAAATTCAAGCCCCTAATGCAACTGGTGGCCACCCTGTGCCACAAGCTCTTCCCCACTGCCGACCCCAGTCATTCCCACTACCGAATTGCCAGATAGACAGTAAATAGTTAGTTGAACATGCACAGTAAGAATGACAGTACTCTGGGTTTCAGTTACAAACCTAGGCCTAAGCAAAAATATTGCATTGGACCATGATTTTCCCACCAATTTCCTATAAGCATTCCCAGAAGTTTTTCTTGTCTGCGTCAAAAACTGGACGCTGTATACTGATGACTTTTTCGCCCATTAAAAGCTTTACAGATTTCAAATTGGGCACAAAAGAATAGGCAATGAACAGAATTGAAAAGACAAAATGTTTTTTATTTTTAAGACGTTCAGATTTGAATAAAAAGAGGATTAAGACTGAAAATCTTTCACCTCGTTTATGTTACATGCCGGTCTCTGGGAGTGCTTCGTGGTTGGAACGAAACTACCCGTCTCTCTTCCCTAGCTCTTTATCCTTCTATAAGCAGGCTATGGAAGTATTTTAATGAAACGTATTTAATTATATTGTCAAAAAAAGTGAACCATCTGTACAGGAGTGGTTTCAGGGCTAGGACAGGGGGGGTTTCACCTCCGACACATTTTGTTCAAGATATATATCCCAAAGGAACAACTATTATATGTAGAAATGTATCGTATTAGGGTGAGAAGGGGTGTTCACACTTCAAGGAACCAGCCCTGGATCCGCCACTGCTGTTGGAGGTTCTATCGGCGTACTTGTATTAATATTTAGATACACGTCACTCTTAAGAAAATCTGTTCATGTTATTTAAGAACTTATTTTCATGTTTAGTACTATTTACTATCTGCTACACGGTTTTCTAAATTCCAAGAGGTTTTTTCCAGCACATGACAGTAACCATGTTGGATGCCAGAAAAATAGAATATTTTTCCCTTTCATATATTCAATTCGTCCCAAGTGTTCCGTTGTCCACTTTCATAAATACTTACCGTTGAGGTAATCGAGTTCTTCCTTGTGTAAAAATAGAATATCTCTCCCTTTCATATATTTTATTCGTCCCAAGCGTTCCGTGATGCACTTTCATAAATACTTACCGTTAAGGTGATACAGTTCTTCCTTGTGTAAAAACCCTCAATGTAGAAAGATTTTCTTGATTTGCTGCCACAACGAGATGGGAAAACCTCTATTCTTCCCTGCTAGCAGTCTTACCTTTCCCCGGTATTAAGTCGGAGGGAAAAAGGACTGCCGATCTTGGCCGTTTTCTTTGTCGTGCATTCGTGCGGTAACTAAGCAACCCTGTCAATTGTACAAGTGATTTTGACATCCGACGTCAATCAACTTACAATTTTGGAATGCTAACGCGCTAGCGATGATCAGACGTAGAACTCCTCGATCTTCAAACAAATTTCTCTCTCCAAAAACACCGATAAAGGTGATAAAGAATGCCAACACTCAGCAAAACAATACTACGGATCTCACCCATTGTGGCGGCGCATCAAAAATTCATGTTGCCACCACACCCAATTTTGTCTGCTTACACGCCCACATTCTTTTCACTGTTTCGGCATTTCTACTAGCGTGTTGTTTATTAGGCTCAGATTTACGGTAGCTCCTAAGTGCCATCAAGATGTCTATTTTTTCCTGCCTTTTCACCTTACGTTGCCACCTACATGTGCTGCCACTTATGTTGCGCCTTACATGGCGTCTTACGTTGCGCCTTACATGGCGTCTTACGTTGCGCCTTACCCTTTAATGGCATCGTGGGCTCAAGGTTTTCTGCTTGTGGCCAAAACATGGCGGACGACCCCAATTGACAGAAAAAATGTTCAGGACTATTACATCTTTCTTGCTTATTGTTTCAATTACTGAAGCAGTTACTGACCACTTGGCTATTAATGAAGTCAGTATTGATAGAAATGAAGCAATAGAGAATTACTTTATGGTCTTCTTTTTACTACGAAAATCACCGAACTGTGGAAAAGGACCAAATTTTGACCACTCCCACTTTTGTCGATAAATTCCTGAAATACCTTGTTTATTGTTATGTCGTTTAAGAAGGTGGGTAGAGATTTTATCAGAGGAAAAGCTTTATCCGAAGACATGACAAGAAATACTATCCAGGATATAGTTGAACAGGGTGAAGACAACGCGGTAACCGAGTACTTTTAAGTGATATTTTTCAAAGATTGCGTCAAGACAAGATCAAGTAAGAAAGTTCTCGAGACTAGCCAGGGGAAATATCTAAGCATTATTTTAGGAACTGCTTCAGTAATTGAAACAAGAAACAGCAAAGATGTAAGAGCCATGTTTCGGCCACAAGCAGAAAACCTTGAGCCCGCGATGCTATTCAGCTGATCTGAAACAGTGACGCATTGACATCACTGAAAAACTGGGGTTTCATTGCGTGCGAAAATTGATCCGCGGTCTCGCACTGCAATTAGATTCGCTACTTTTCTACGCGTGCCGGCGGAGGTAGTGACCGGCTTGAGCAAATAGTCAAATTTTGTAGAGTAAAACACCGATTCATCGAGGAATACCCAATAATCCCAAAAAAGCCAACGAGGATCTGGCAAGTTGTACTTCAAATAATTACAAATGTGGTCCCGACCTAAAAGGGCTGAATTTATACAGTTATTAAAAACATACTAGCATCGTTTTTCGAAAAATAGCGAGGGCTTGATAAAAGGTATTCGGTATTTCAAATTCGCTCATGCGTATTACGTATTTCCGGTAAAAAAGTAGGTTTTGAAACTAGTTTGGTAGGATTGTGGACGGCGGTACATCAAAGAAAACGGCCTAGATTTTCCCTTCGACCCAATACCGGGGTAAAGGTAAGACTCTGCTAGCAGGGAACATATATTCCATCTCAGAATGAGAAGGCAAACTTCATACCTGTATGTGTTAGGCCGTTAACCTACTTTAAGTTGCTCGTACATTTAGCAGTTTCCTGCTGAAACAGTCACAGGGTCCCGTCCTAATGATGGCTATTGCAACAGTCTGCTACATGTCTCCTCGTATGTATGGAATATGATTTTATTGATACCTCATGTCCCTGGGATGCGTTTCAACCAACCACGTAAATTACCCGAGGTTATACAATTTCCTATGAAAACGCTTTACACATGAAATTATAAACTCTTTAGAAACTAGTGACGGTCTTACAAAAACACTGATTTGTCAGAATTTTTAACACTTGTTAGCATTCCTTGCTGGAAATAAAGATATTGCAAGAAAGCAATCCATTTGGGATAGAATAATAGACATTTCGACCTTTCCCGAATTAGTTTGAGTGACAACGAAACAATGGTTCCAAGACGAGGCAAGGCTTGACGTTTTCATACATTTACTGTGTTTGTCAAGCTCAGCCTCGTCTTGGGAAGGTCTATATATTGATTTAGGACAGGAATTACGAACAATAGTAAGATAATTTCGCGCTGGATAGACTTGTGGAAAAGCTCCTCTATTTAGTTCAGAGAGAATACGAAGCCCTTAGTGTTCAGACTTTAATTTAGAAAATTGTGGTTTCTTTGGGCTCTCCAATCGTATGTCGTTTGGCTCTGCCTTGATTTCCCTGCAAATAAGAATTGCGCACATATTAGGTTTGAGGTCAGCATCAGTTACACTTTAGCAAGAATGTCAGTGAATCTGAAAATAGATGGTTCAATACAGCAGTTTTCGTGCGCGTGAGAAACTTACGGTACCGTGACTCTTAAATGGCTTCCGATCTGAACCAATCGGAAAGCTGGAAAGCTAGAAAACAGACACGAGTGTCATTTAAGAGCCCCGGTACCGTACGTTTGCCACTCATATGAAAACAGCCCTAATAAGTAAAAGGTGACGATGAGTGCCAAAATGTCCTGTGTGGTACGGAGCCATCCTTGTTAACAAGTAGATGACCATGTTACTCGCGAGAGCCGACGGGTTTCCGCCACCTTCAATGCGACACAGGTTAACTTTACCTTCAACCTTATAGTTTAGGAGATGCAATAGGCCTTTTGCAAACATCTGGTCACAAGGTACAAAATCCACCATGCTAGATGGCAAAAGAATGCGACAGCCTTCAGAACAAAGCAACTTCAACCAGTCAACCTTGACTTTTCTTTGTTCTTGATGTCCTGGTGCACAGCTTGCCATCCAGCAAGGTGGATTTTGTACCATGTGATCCATTGTTGCAAAAGGCCTAGACGGCGATTGTTTGAATATACTTAAGTGTAGCCTCCTACGCAGACGTTCTTTGACACAAGGGACGCTAAATTAAGTGCTCGAGTATTTCTTTTTAAGTTTCTTTCACGTGCGCCAAAATCTAGTGGCACATTATTACATAATCATTCAAAAGTGAAGATATTAACTGTTTTCCGATGAAAGTGCAAATAATTTTAACAAATCCAAAAAAAGGAACAAACAAAATTTCGCAAAATGTAAAGCCAAATCTCTAGGTATTGCAATTTTCGATTTTGTGGCCGTCAGGCTTGGACGCGCGCGCAACCCTAAAAGAACCAATCAAATTCGCGGTAGAACGACCAATCACTGATAAGAAAACCAAGACCTTGTGTTCTATGTAGCGTCAGTTGTGAACACTTCAACGAGACAAGCAAAATGGCCAGACCATCAAAAAATCTCACGAACAAAGAACCGCAAGTAAACGGAATTGAAAGAACTACTCGGAATGATAAACCATCTAGAATGAATCGTTACAGACTAACAGCCATGGCACTGACTGGAATACGACTATTTGGAACAACGCGGCGACAAGTTAGGAACGGAGCTGACAACATTGGGAAGGAGATGCAGTTTGCTCGACGTATTCGTGGATTTGAAGTATGAAAAGAGTGGATAGTTAAAGACAAAAACAGGATAACCTTTGAAAGTTATTTTTTCCTCTGATTCAAAGATCGTTGGAATGTACCAAGGCGATAGGAATGGAATCACGAGGCTACGAACTCTGACATTTTCTTCTCTACTTTTTGATTCATAATTGAAAATGAAGCGCATCGTTTGCAACAGAAATCCAGTGACAATATAACTAAATATCTTTAAACCTGTAATACTATTCTCTCATGACAAGATACAGAAGACTGGAGGAAAAATTACTACTTTTATGTAAAAGATTTTGTTATATTCTGTGACTCTTCTAGCACAAAAATAAACCATTTTTATTAGTCTTACTTTGCGCGTCTTTCTGGTTTGCGCGTCCATTGTTCGCTTGCCGCTCCATTAAACATTACTCAGACGCGAAATTTGATGTGCGCACTTTATCAAGCCGCTCGTAAACATTTTCGTAAAACCTCCCGGGTAAAAACTTTGATAAAAGGCATAACTTATTTTTACTCTGAAAAATAATGTTAATATTTTGAACCTTCTTTCGAATAGCATTTAAGCAGGAAATTTTGTTCGATTGCGCAAATCGCTTCAGTTACCACATCCATGCGTATAGTGCTGTTCCGGGTTGAGGATAACAAGGAAATTGGCTCTCGTAATTGATCTAGAGAAAATGAAGGTGCTTACAGTCAAACCTACTGATGCGTTCCTATCGAGGTTGGAAAATTCAATTTGGTTTTTGAAATTTAATTTCAATTTTGTTTTGAAACTTACAATAATGAATCACGCTTGTTAATTTCAAAAAACGAACTTGATTGAAATATCGATTTGTGATTCAAGTCTGAAAATTTTAATGAAGGAAAAAACTTTCACAGGCACTTTTTAAAGTATTTGTGTGGTTTGCTGGTTCTTGTTCATCAAATATTTCAGTAAAAATCATTATTTGAATATTTGAAGTCTACTGTTTCCGTTTTATTAATGCAGTTTCAAAGCAATATTGAAATAAAATTTCGTAAAATAAATCGAATCTTTAACCTTGATAGGAACGCAGCGTGTTCACCAAAATATCGTGAAAAGAGCCAAGTTTTCGTCAAGACTTCACTCAAGTTCGACGAGTTCCTCACTCGCTGCGTTCTAATAACCCGGCCTCACATGGTTGAAGATGGTGAGGTTGACCTGTAGCAAGTATAGTTCTTACCTTAAGCGAGAGTTGGGTTTGATAATCCTGTTTAGCCATCTCGTCTTGAACCCACTGTGGTACGTCAGGTATAACTAGTGCAAGAACAAACTTGGCTCCTAACAGAAAATGCTACAAGAAATCAAACAAAAGTAAGTAATTTTCTTTGGAAGATTAATCGAGGTTAAAATTGTATTGTATGTTCACTACCTTGCTTATACTGAACCTATTTTCCAACAGTTAAAAATACTTGACATCTATTCTCTTAATTCTTTCCAAATGGCCATATTTATGTATTCATATAACAATAAATTACTTCCCTCTATTTTTTTCGAACCTTTTCTACAGAGGTGATCAAATCCATTCTTACAATACAAGATCTTCGAGTCATATCAGAACTCGTCAATGTCGTTTGAATGTAAAACAGTTCACTATCCTTTGTCCAAGGACCAAAAATATGGAATTCATTGCCTTTACGTGTTATAAATTCTTTGACCCTCTTCTTTCAAAACGAATTATCTATATTACCTATTCCACTCTAATAGGCCTTTCCCAAGATACAGCCCAGTGCACACGTACTTACCAAAGCCTCGCTTCGAATACAAGCTATCGTGCTCCGAACATCGTTATGATCTCACACTTATTAAGAACAATATGACATAGGACCGTTGGACAATAAAGCAAACAGGAGTGCTAATTATACAATAGACATTCTGATTAACCAGCACGATTAAATCTCTGTATATCCAATAAGAAAAAAGCTACTGGTAAGTACAAGTACATTTCCTTGAGTACTCAACTTTATCTTGGGAAAGGCCTATTCACATTATAATATAGTTTCACTCTAACGCGCGCTCTGATTGATCGACGAGCGTGCATTATTTCACCGGTAAAAGTACGCTCACATACTTTCTGTATTATAAACGCAAAAAAGGATGGAATAATGCACTTGGGATGTTTGGAAAACACTCGAAAAGGCCGAAAAATTTCTTAGGCCTATTTTCGTGTTCTCTCAACATCCTGCGTGCATCATTTTACCAATAAAACACGGAAATCCATCCTTTAATGCTTTATAAATAAACAAACAAACAAATAATTAAATACCTTCGCAGTAACGTTCCTCCACAATATCAAGGGTCATTCCATTTGGCTATAGCTACTCTTATACTAGGAAAATTGCGAGGAAATTTGAAGTTCAAAGTTTTTTGCAAGTGAACACAAGCGCTCCCACAAGTAACCGTAAATTGGTGTTTAAACGCGACGCAAGTTCAAACGTGGGTTGACTTTCGTTTAAAGAAGTACGTGACAGGAATCGTTGAGCGAATTTTGGATTGGACGGGAGGATTGGGCTAATTAGGTAAGGGAGCTAAACTTTTCAGAGATCTAGCTATAGCTCCCTCCTCCTCCCCCTACTATAGCACTAAACTCACCTCGATAGCTACAAATATGAGCACAGCACTGACAGGAGTCAGGTCAGGTAACCAATGAGCACTGTTAGCAGCCATTCCTATCAGGGCACAGTTAGTGATGACGGCAATCACGCTCATTGCCTCGAAAGCAGACTGTTGAAAATCAAAATATAAAATAATAAACAAGACGAAACCACTTATAACTCAAACCGTCTTCCCGTGGAAAAGATATGCTTTCTTAAGGGGGTGCGGTAAGAGTTGATTCTACGCTGTTAATTAAGAGTATTTCTTTATCAAAAAACCCATAGCAATACTTTGTGTTTATCAACAAACGCACTGTAATGTAAATGTGCCAACAATAATCACAATAACTTTTCACAGTTGCTTTGTTCAAACAGTGAATCATTTTCTGGTTGGCACATGAATAACAAAGGCTTACGAAGTATCGCTATAGTAAAATGTTATTATACAGTTCCCAACAAGCCACCAAAATATGCAAAATGTTTAAACATTTAAAAAGTTGGTTGATTTAGTTTACAATAGAAAGAATTTTTATTTTTATCAGTAATATATATCTTAGACAATCTAAAGATTCTAAAATTTCTTATAACTGTGTTATATAATTTTCAAGTGAAAAATTGACAGCTTCAGTTAGCGATCCAGTCGTCGTCGGATGTCAAAAAAAGTTCCATTACTCTTATCTGCTCTTGTTATTCGAAAAGGCCAACTAGATACATTTTCTTTTAGATAAATGAGAAGAATACACTTTATCAAATTGATATCTTACCTGCCATGCGCCAATGGACGAGGCAGGTGCAGCGAACGGTCTCTGGAAGATTCTACACATCTTGAATGCATCGGTTCGTATCTCTATCACGTTGTTCAGAAGGGCCCAAAACGCCGCCATGGGGTACACCGATGAGAACAGAAATGTATAACCAAATTGAAGAAACAGCTCCAAATAGTCCGCAAACGTATCCTGCAAAGCAGAAAACGAAGAATTTCAAATTAAATTATAAAATTTATCAAGTCTATGATTGACACTGCAGTTTTAATATGGCGCGCAATTTTATTTTGAAAAATATATAAAGTGCGTCGTATGAAAGCAAACTTATAGTTACAATTTAATTCAAATAATGACAGGGCTTTAAGCTGTGACAACGAGTTGCAAGTTGCAACTGTTTACAGAGTGTTTGCGAAAATATGCAAAGTCACCCTGAGCACGAGTTAGTAAATAGGTCGACAAAGAACTGGGACTTAAGGTGCTGTTACTCTAGGCAATCTTCCTGTAACTTCTTTCGAAATTTTATTGCAAGATAAAAATAGAGCATTGCAGTTGCAAGAACGAGGTATGTTTTGTGCTACTTGTTTCGCAATGGCGGCGGCAAAGGACTGGGATCAGTAAACAATGGATAAAAGCGAATGTTTTTGCCGGGTTGAATATACAACTCGTTGTGAAACAAGTTGCACGAAGGGTGCTAAGCTAGACAAGTCTCGATTCCGATTCTCGCAACAGTTCAAGCAACAAAATTGCAAGACACCTTTGATATTTTTACTAGGCAATTTCGTTTTAATGACGTTTAGACCATATGGACTATTAACAGGGGTGCATGGATACGGAGGGGTTCAAGGCACGGGGGGGTCAGTGTACACTCTCTTAAAGGGCAATTAATGTGCCCTGAGGACCTTTGTCCCTTCCATGATGTTCCTATAGCATTTCAACTCCAGTCATTTCTAATTATTTCTAAACATGGCTTACAATATAGACTTCTTGTTGTCCTTGTCGTTCGATCTGATCAGAAAGGTCAGCAGACTTCACTACAAACTTCTTGCCTTCCTTAGTAACAGTGGTTACTCTACTCCTGAACATCACGTAAGGAATTAAAGACTCTGTGATTTGCTGAATGACTTGAGAGGTTATGAGTAGTGCTGCAAGGTGCTAAAAACAAATATCATTATTATACATTTTACTCACTATCTCGAATCTGATTGGCCGAGAGCTCTCAGCCAATCCTTGATGTCATGTGAACTTGACATGATAAATGTATTATCTGTAGGTTTTTCTGCAAATACATTTAT
>JANTNT010087430.1:0-11377 GCA_024752375.1 Entacmaea quadricolor | reverse complement strand
GGTATTTGGGTATCCCACTACCCCCTGGCCAGGCCTGGCTGTTTGCCCTCTACTGTTCACACTTCTACAATCATAATTCACAAAATAATTTTCAAATGGGCTTCATCACTTCTCACACATGTTTACATCTACTCAGCATTACAACAGTAGCTGCGTGCAGTCTTTGACTGCTTTTATTTAAGCTTATCATCACATATTTATTTACAAGTTTGTATCTGTGTATGTTTCTAGATCGTCCTTGTATTATACATCACACCCCACAACTGTCCTGCAAACAAGGTGATCAAGTAAAACTACAATGTAATGCTACAGGGTACCCAGAACCACGTGTTAGATGGATACACAGGGATACCAACAAGTTCATTGGAAATTCATCTGTGACGTCATTAAACATTACTGGGAAAAAATCAGAAGGAAGTTATTGCTGTCGTGCACAAAACAAGTTTGAAGAAGACACGGCATGTACAACAGTTAATGTCACAGGTATTGATATTGGAGTTCATAAATCAAACATATATTAGCTAGATTTTAAGGCATATGTCATAGATCAAGCTAATGAGAATGTGAAGAATCATGGCAAGATCCAATTGAGACCTTGAAAATGTCCTGTCTGAACTCAACAAAATAAAGTTAGATCCTTGTGTTATCTTTATAGATCAGTCCTGCTAAGATCCTGAAAAGTACTTGAAAATTACATGTAATCAATGTTAAGATGAATACAACATGGACATGCAATGCAAAAAAAGAAAAAATAGTTACACTGTAACAGTGGTTCATTTCTCAAACTATACATATACTAGTAGCAAAACAGAGAGCATATGACTGCTCTAAACTGACGATATACATGTACTATAATTATTATTAGTCTGCCTGATTAATAAAGTATTATTATTTTATTTCTAGACTATGCACCCATCAACACTGTATTATCTTCAAATAACCCATATGCCATTCGAAATGGGCCTCTTGAAATGAGATGCTCTGCAAGTGCTTTCCCTCCTCCAACACAGTTTTTATGGGATTTCAACATGAGGCAGTACAATTCAAGTAATGGTACTTACAACTTCAAAGTAGATAATGGCACAAAAGATGTGTACATCAGTTGTATACCATTCAATGTATACGGACAAGGCCCAGTGGAGAAGAGGATTTTACCAGTTTATGGTGAGTAAAAGGAAAAGAATAAATGATGCCAGCAAATGAATGGATGAATCAGAATTTATAACTGCTGTAACTGCTATTCACTCAAATATCTACCCTGAGAAATAGATTTCATCCTATCTATAACAGGGCTTCTGACAGGATGTGTTGGTGGGGATCCGCAAAATACCACATAAATTTGTCCAAAATTTAAAGAAAACTTAACAATGAAGAAATGTATTATAAATTCCTTTATTTTGGTGAAATGATGAATTTTTTATAGTTTACATACCAAATTTCAGGCAGTAAATAGGGCTGTCAAGTGAGACATCACTAATTTTTAAAATTCATCTTTCAGTTTTGAAAATCACAAAAAAGATAAAACACACTTCGATTTGGTTACTGGTAAAATTTCATTGAGCTAGAAGCATTAGATAGCAATATATAAAATTTTGAAGTTCAGAATTTTCTCATACAAGGTATCTTATTTTTGGTCCACTGGCTGGATTCAACTGGACCCAGCCAAAATTAAGGGACGTTTTATGGGGGTATTTTTTACATTCAGCGCCCCAGATATCAGCACTGTTACTTTTAAGGAGTTGATTTAACTCCAAAAGTGGAGTTAAAAATAAGGCATAGGATGACTCCTTTTTTGAAGTAATTTTAACTACATTTAAAGAGTTCAATTATTAACAAGTCACTCATTAATGGGAGTCGATTTAACTCTTCAAATGAAGTTAAAATTTCTCCAGTGAAGTTCAAATTACTCCAGAAAAGGAGTCATCCCATACTATTTTTTTAAAGAAGAAAGTGAAGATGTGTTCATGCACGTTCCACTTGATCTTGAAAAGACAGAAAACCAGAGTGGCTTAACTGCTTACGATATGAACAGTGGCGGAGGTGTTATTCAAGTGGTTTGATCCGAAATTGATCTTATTGACTTTATGTAGGTATTACATTTTTAAGTGTAGAGGTTTAAAATCAGTCGGAGTTTAAATTATATATGGAATATATATAAATATAAATGGAGTTAAAATTACTCCAGAAAGGAGTCATCCTATACTATTTTTTAACTCCGCTTTTGGAGTTAAATCAACTCCTTAAAAATAAGCGAGCAGTTTTTCTCTCAAATGATCCCACATTTTCTGTCAGCATATGTTTTGACTACTCCTCTAAAAAAAGTTAGTTTTAACAAAAAAGGTTAAAAATTAATTTTGGTGACGTCATCACTTAAAAGTTCAATAGCATTTACAATCCCATATCACATTAGAATCTCGCGCGCTGATTGGCTTAGAGGTGTGGGAATTTAGCGTGGAATTCAACACCAAAAAACTGAATTCAACGTTACATGGGGAACCCATGCAGATGGACAATAATTCAATTTCAAAATAACACAAAAATAAAGAAAATAACTGTCCACTATGGGATTCAAGGAAAATTCATTTGCTGAATCGGGAATTCCACGTTAAATTTCACTCGAGTAAACAATATCGCACTCGTCGCTTCGCGATATCATTTTTCTCGTGAATTTCAACGTGGAATTCCCTCATCATCCAATGAATTTTCGTATAAAATTCTCTATAATCATTTGCCATCGTCTTACTAAAAACAACTCGGCATAGTGATTGGAAATCGTGAAAAGGTCTAATAACTGGCTTTAAATAAGACCTAGAAATCAAACAACAGCAGGTTAGCAACTGAGGTTTTAAGTTAAATTCAGCGTTCGCTGCTAAAACTTTTCTCGGGTAAAATAATGTTTCTCTCGTATATATCATTTGACGACTTGCAAAATGAAACAGATTATAATCGTGTAAACTTAGTTACTGTATAATCCTGTATAACAATAGAACATTTATACTCTGGCGAAAACTGAAGTATCAGTCGAAAATTTAGGTTAGTAATTTTTCAAGTGTTGTGAGCAAAAATTAAAAACATTATTCGTAATATCAACTTTAACTGTAAGATTAATTACTCGAATCTTTACTAAAGATGAGTGGTCTGCTTTCCACTCTGTTCGTGACGTCATGATGAATTAAACCGGCCGATAAGGGCGACGCTGTCGTTTTTTGACGTACTGATTTTTACGAACGGGAGACTGCGTCAATTCATGTCAGACACTAATTATTATTGTCAGGTTGACAGTAATCTCACACCTTCTAACCAAAAGTTAGTTAAGGAAACTATCAGCTCTTTTGTTGCTGATGGTAGTTTACCTCCTAATGCCAAGAATGTCGTTGTCATTAATCCTAGTACATCACACATTTACTTCTTGCCTAAAATTCACAAATTGCTCTTGTCTCTTCTTGTAGTTGTCCCACTTCATTTCTTGCTACCTTGACATGCTTTTGTTGTCTATCGTTCAATCTTTGCCTACATCAACAAAGGCTAACCACGCTCTTAGAATTTTTCAACGTTTTCCTTTGGATTCGAAGCTTTACGCTATGGACGTTAAGTCCCTTTATACTGTTATTCCTCATGACGACTTTACTCCGCTTAGCCAAACTTGTTGTGACACTTAATTGTTTTTCCTTTGATGATCAATATTTCAAGCAAATAAATGGTGTAGCTATGGGTACCAGAATGGGCCCTAGTTATGCTAATTTGTTTATCGGCTATATTGAAGAACTTGTGTTGACTCTTCTGTCGCTTTCCTTGACATTCATGTTAGTATCTCTGGTATTCATTTCATTAAGTGCACTATAAACCCACTAATTTTCAGTTACTTACTGTTTTCATCTTCTCATCAAAAATTCATGAATAATTAATGAGGACAAAACAAAGAAAATCAGTACCGAGACGAGTGTCTTGATACAGTGGTCAAACACTTGCATAAAATTAGCCAACTTTAGCTTTGAATTTCTCCACAAATTATTTATAAATTTTTGATGCTATATCAAACACTCTTTCTCGTGTTTGATCTATTACATCCTAAACACACACGTAACTTCACTGATCCAATACTCTCAATTTTTACGTCCACGTCGTCTTTGTAGTGATAATGTCGATTTCTCTAACCAGTGTCAACTTATGCGTTCTTACTTTCTTAATCGTAATTACCCCGATGACGTTGTCTCTTTTGCTCTCGCTTAAGTTTCCAATGCCAGTCGTAAATCTGCTCTCACTCCTAAAACTTGTTCGACTAACAATTGTATTCTATTTACTATCACTGACCATGCACTTAATAATGTTGTCAAACCTTTTATTGATGAGTAAGTGTTTTGTTATACATAAAATAGCAAAGGAAAAAATTATAAAGTTACGACGTTTCGAGGTCATTTTGACCTCATTATCAAGTAAGTTCAGTTTGAAATGAGTCTGCTTGGTAAAAACAAAATATATAGAAAAATTTACGTAAATAGTTTGGCCCTTAGGGAATCGGTTTGAATGTTCAGAGATGGCTTTTGCTTTTGTATTAATAGCATCTCGTACAATAAACTATCAAACTTGTTCTTGCATTTCTTAATGACTTTGAAGTTATTAGTGAGGTCTCTTGGGGAAGTCTCTTGTTTGGTCTTATGTTTACAGATGGATGACTGATTCATCTTGTGTTCTTCTACACGTTCATGAAGGTGTCGCATCGTAAAACCTTGCATTGCACAAGTCACAAAAATTCATAGACAACACGTTGTATGTTGATGATAGGTTGATTTCATTTCTTTTTGCTCGAGTACTTCGTTGATCTTTGTACTTAGGAAAATGGGTTGGATCGATGCGTTGGTCTTATTTGATAGATCTTTAATCTGGTTCTTTACTCTGTCCGCAGAGTGCTGATCTTTGAACGGTAAAGTGATTTTAACCTTGATCTCGTTGTCCTTTGTAGGTGTATCTGACTGTTCTTTGGTCTTTGAGTCGATGAAACGCTTTGTGATGAACTTGATTAGAAAAAAGAAAAGGAGAGAAACAAACAAGAATTAACAAACATTTTGGGGTATAGCGGACCCCCGTCTCTCTCTCGCTGCATTAGTGCATCCTTATGAACTACATTTGGGCCTGACCTCTCTAAGCAAAAAGAGTTTAAACTAATTATCAAACTTTGCAGGGGAAAACACCATTTCCTGTTGTTGCGTAATATGATCTATACTTTAAATATTGGGAAAAAATATATATATTTGCAAGAACTAAATTAGTAATTCAACTGTGCAAAACTGTCAATAACTCTTAATCAATAAAATATGTCATAATGCCACTTTGCTCGGCAAACTAAGGCCTATTTAGTTTTGAAAATCAACATTATAATGAAACTTTTACTTTAACAACAATATTATTTTAATTGCAATAGAGCGTTTTCATGTGACGCCATCGCCGCCATATTGGGATACCTCAAAGCATTCCTCATTAGTTCTCTTGTTACATGAGGTACCCCAACATGGCCGCCATTGTTATTTAATTCTCCAGGGAGTGAGTGAAAACTCTCTGTCAATTTTCTTAAATTTATAGAGCCTCCAAGGTTTACGAGTGAACTGCGTGAAAGATACTATATGACAACCGATAACGTGACCATGACATGCAGTGTCACAGGTAACCCAACACCAGATATCAAGTGGACTAATGTTACTGGAGAACGCTTAAGCACCGAAGAAAACTATACGGTCTTGTATATAGACTGTGCCAAGGAAACAAAGGTCTATTGCTGTCATGCTAGCAATATTCTGGGCAGTATTACGAGAAAAATGCACATGCAAGGTAAGGAATCTTGAACATCAATTGTGTATCGAATTGATCACATTGCAAAATAGAAATTTAGAGTTTTTGGATTTTGGTAACCTTTTTATAAAGTGCTTGCATAAAATAGGTAAAAAATTTTCCAGCAAAAAACGCTTAAGATTTAAGAAATGAAACACGCCTCAGTTCCGTGTTTTGACACGCTAATGAGGTATTTTCCATCTGCCTAACTTTGTTCCTGAATCACCAAACCTTTTTCCTGAAGATTGAGTGCTTGGGCTAGTACATTACTACATTTCTGCAGCTGGGACGACGATGTCCTTGCGTTGTGGCTTACGTGCGACTGCTCATTTCTTTGACTCAATATAGACATAATGTGTGTTTGACAGACCTGAAAACTGTTTACTCTTGAATTAAGATAAAACTAAGCTAATATTATTTGGAAGTCGCTATATAACAGGTAAACTTCAGAACTTCTTGTCGCTGTGAGGAAAAGAACTTTGTTTTCAATCCATATCTTGATTCTAATCAGCATGTTTTATAAGCTATTTCCTCTTGTATGTCTAAGCTGGCTCAAATTAACCGCGCTAAGCATGCTTTCCATAGCAAGTTATTAGCTACTATTATTAATAATCTAGTCTTCAGTGAACTATACGCTCTAAGAGCGTTTACTCGGGCTTCAAACTGGCAAACATGTTTCGAGACACTAGCGTGATAATCAGCTAATAATTCCAAGCACTCGCCAAAGTGTTATCATTAAAAAAAAAAACAAAAACAAAAACAAAAAAAAAAACAAGACAACCCACTTTATTAATTTGCTGTTACACTTGGAACGTTTATTGCAAGATAAAAATGCTGTTGCAGTTTTAAGAATGGCACTTTTGTCCCAAGGCAAATGCTGTTGGTTAATGTTTACACAATTTACCAGGGGCGGGTTTAGGGGGTGTCCACTGATGCACGGGACACCCTCATTCCCTGTTCTTTTGCCTTTTTAAAAGCGTTTACGTAGTCATAACACCCCTATACAAAATGCATTTCTTCATTCGGGACCCCCTTAACAAATTTCTGCATCTGGGCAACCCCTTTGACAAATTCGAATTCCTGCATCCGCCCCTGTTTAATATGAGACAAGTTGCACCATAATTGACTATGGTTGTATGAAGGGTTGCACCAGGTATGGGCGAGTGTTGTAAATAAAGCTAAAGACATGAACATGTTTTGTTTCATACTGTTAACTGTGTCTGAATGTCATTAAACTGCCATGTACGTGATGTTCTGTAGTGTTGTGTCCTTTCTAAACATCAATCACACTTTAATAGGCTTTTTGCATGATGGCGTCATTTTACTACCAAGCCCAGAATGCTTTGCAATTTTTCTTTGTTATTCAGATTTTTTTCCCTTATGAGAATAGTAAGACAATTGGTGCTAATTATATAAAAAAGAAAGCGAGAAAGCATCCTGGTCTTGGTAGAAAACGACGTCATAATGCAAAAGGCCTATTATATGTAACTTAAGTTTATATTCTAAAAATCAAATTTAAGCTTAACTAAGTCTTTATATTTTCGATATAGTTTTTGTCGTTTCGTTTCGGCGATTATAGTAAACCCTGTCTTATGTCGACAATTGTACCAGCTGTACATAACAGCCTCTTTGATATACAAAAATACAACAGAATTAAAACAATAACAATAACAGGAATACAAAAAAGCGCCGATGGCATGATGTTTTTCCTTTCTTTCACCTTCGATCTACTCGCAAGTTTGAGGAATTAAACTTCAGTGTGTTTATGTTGCAATCTTTACAGTGCTTAGTTAAGCAGTTCTTAACTGAGCTAAGACGTTTCCAAACACTACATTTTGTTTGTATTAGTTTTAAGTACATTTGTAATGATTTTGATCGAGTTTTAATGGCATTTGCCTTCCAGATCGCCATGAGGTTTTTTTTTTTTTTGTCTTTTTTTACGATGGTTAAGCGAATTATCGTTCGGATTGAAATCGATAAGTGATTGGAAACTACTCGAGCCGTTTTAGCAAATCAGTTGCAAATCCTTGCTTTCCGACCATTCGATATGCGCTCGGATACCACTCGACCCGTTTGTAGACTAAGAAAAAACTGCATTTTATAACTCGGGCATTCCACAGGAAGCCCGAGCAACTATACTACTGTTCGACAGTTTGGTCAAACATTTCTAAAACCAACCTGTCTTGACAAAACGAGCCGTCCAAAATTTTGCCACTAGAATCGTTAGCGGTAAGAGCAAATTTGATCACAATACGCCAACGTTAAAAGAGTTGAAATGGCTCCCAGTTAATACGCAAATTTAATATCGCGACGCTATATTAGCCTTTAAATGCATGACTTGTTGCACACCACTATATTTGTCGTTTCTTTTTGTTACCATAGGGTGAAATTAGCGGTAGAGTTACGCGTTCTTCCCAGCAACTCAACAAAAGGAATTTCTTTTCAGTATTATATGATACACAATTTAATATTGGTCACTTAAGCGAATCATCTAGGTATGTGATATGGCTGTATATAACTCACCAGTTTATTTTGGCTTGCCTAAAGGCTCACAAAATAACTTTAAAATACTCTTAAAAATGCACAGCCATATTGCATGCCTAAACATTGTTTGTTTACCAAAGCCTCGCTTGCATGAGCAGTGTTGCGCGTCAAATCGCCGATGGTCATGTTACACACATCGATTTGCTAAAAAAAATTCTTTATCTTGCGTTGCGAGTTTTTGAAGCCAGATCCAAAACTCGCAACGTGTTGCCGAGTGAAATATTGCGCGAAAATTCGTCCTTGGCACTATGCTTTGCGCGAAAATTTGGCGTTGAAAGTTGCCCTGTGTAACACCACTTTTAGTCTTGGTGATTTTCAAGCTCGTGACTCTGCCAATATTCACCAATAATCACCTCAACTTCGGTGACTAACTTTACATGAGCTGTACCAAATTAAAACAAAGGGTTAAATTAAAAATACAATTGAAACAAAGGCGGCTCTCTTTGATCTAATTTAGTAAAGCTCAATGTAAAGTTCGATTTTTCACCTAGGCTTAATTGTTAAATGCAACTAATAGAAATACACTGAATGGAAAACAACTTAACTGAGCACTAGGAAGGTTTTCCAATTTTGGAAACGTGCGCACGTTCACGTCTATACATTTTCAGTTTTATTAATATGCCCTTTGAGGAATCAGTGAGCGCATAATATCGCAGTTATTTAAAAAATGTATGGATTTTTCCCTTCGAAATTTTAATAACTTAAAGTGCATCTAACCCACTTTTCAAATCAATAAAATAAAAAAAAATGTTTAGGTGATTTAAGGCAGCTCTGAATAACGATTTTTCGTTTCTGTTAAAATTTCTATTTTTTTACCATTGGTCAAAGTTGCGGAAAACTCTCCTTTTTATTTTATATAATCTGGTAAAACAGCTTTTAGCCAATCAAAGCGCGCGTTCTATTGAGTCTATATTATTATAAAAGAGCCATACGTGTGAGATACATGTATGGCTCTCTTATAATAATATAGATTCAATAGAACGCGCGCTTTGATTGGCTAAAAGCTGTTTATAAACTAAAACTTTACTAAAGTTTCAGTTCATCTAAGGATTTTTACACAGAAATTAAATAAAAATATCGATATATTCTCTTATAAAAGCCATATAAACTATGCCTGGGTTGTCTGTGTTGGGAATAATTATGACTCCAAAATCGCTGTCGGTGGATCAGTAAAGTGTCGGTGGGTTGGCGATATGATGTAGATAGTCGGCTTGTTGTTAGCTTGTAGGGTTGAATGTCTGTAGACTGTTGGTAGCTTGTCGATAAAGAAACTGTCGGTAGGTTGCTTGTCTCTATGCATTATACATTCGTTGGGTTGGTTTCGTAATTCACCATTTTTTATCTTTTCTTAAGGTTTGGTGAATGCAAAGGAGAAAAATAAAACTTCGCTTACTGTTTACTTGACAGTTGGCTTGGTAGTTGGTTTCATAGTGTTAGTCTTGGTGGCGTTAATCTTCCATTTTTTCAAGAAAAGAGCAGGTAACTTTGTTTATACATTCAAGAGATAAATATACCGTAATGCACTAACAGTCACTTGACCCTTTTCTGACACGTTGAATGGTAAATGCTACTGATCATGATTTTGAACTGTAAACACATTAATGCTTTACCAGAAATGAGGGACATTTTGCGCTTGCAAAAATTTATCGTCAATTATCTTACTATGCATATGGGTACCATGGGTAGTCTACAATGCTATGGCGTTGTCCTCTCACCAATGCAGTACTTTAGTGCAAGGGGTCCGTAGATCGAGCCCCGCGTGCAAAGTCGTGTATGTGAGTTGAGTTTGTTTGATGTGTTGTTCTCTCCTATGCTTCGAGGAGTTTTCTCCGGGTTCTCTGGTTTTCCTTCCTCCGTAAAAATCAACATGTGAGTTTGTGTGTTGTAAATACTGAATGTAGTGGTAGTGCGTCTGGAGCGAACCCAATGGAAGAGCCCCTTAGGGGGAGTCGTGGTTGTAAAATATGTAAATATATATGCATGCTCATTAGAGAAAACAATATGGCAGATCGAGTTAATTAGAGCATGAATTTCTTTAAACGTTTATATATATGAAAAACATGATATCAAAACTTTGAATAGACCAATAATGTTCTTACTTTTTATAGTTTTGGTTGAAGTTAATACAGTTAAAACATACAAATAAAAATATTTTACTTCAAATGCAAGAGCTGTTTCCCATATTATTTAGATGCCTTTATATTTACTTCTCTAGAAGAAAGACAAGCTTAAGGTAGTACCGGACAATTAGAATTTGAGCGTGAATTTTTTTCTAAATCAAATCGTTTCAAGATTTTGAGTTCCTCTTTCAGAAGAGCGAAAGAAAAAGTGGGGGTCACCCAGTTGGTTCTCGAGTTATAAGGGATCGTATAAGGGGGTATTTTTAATTATACGCACACATTTTGTTCGAATTATACGTACTTGAAGTTTTTCGTGAAATGTGGAAATTATCCCTAATCTAAAAATCAAGACTGTACTAAATGATAGATAATAATTATATCTATTGTTTTAAGTTAAAAAATTCAACTTGTAATTAGAAAATAAGCTTTAAAATACATTTTAGAACTAAAATTACACGCGATTGCTCACCCTAAAATATGCGCCTTGTCGTACAAATGTTGAAAATTCTGCGTGATCCGAAACGTGGACCTATTATTTCTATTTTACATGCCGAAATATTCATAAATAAAGCTTTGAATTAAATGAAAAAAAGTTACAGAAGCAGAAACGAGGAAACTCTTCGAAAACGAATCCCCAAAATCGGAGAAAGGTGCAGTTTTAGTCATTATATACATACTATATATATATTATATAGTATATTATATACTCTAATGTAGTGCTAGGACTAAACTAGATATATATAATATATCTAACTGAAATCATCTCCTCTAAGAGATACTCTTCTAACGTATCTAATATATCTATTATATACCATTAGATATATAATAGCACACATTAGATATCTATTAGCACTAGTGTTAGATATCTAACATACATAAGGAGTAAAATC
>JANTNT010087319.1:0-11378 GCA_024752375.1 Entacmaea quadricolor | reverse complement strand
TTTCTAGTAATAGCAATAGAGTATGTAAGAATTACACAGCGCCCTACAGGCAACCCAGTGAACGCCTATGGGGCGTCTTGTTTTTTTATTATCTTTTCTGTTACAATTGTAAACACAAGCACTTCAAAGATGTCAAAGATTTGCATAAGTCTAACAGAAAAAAGTGAAATGTTTGGTCAAAAAAGGTCATTTCTACATTGAACTTTTTCTTATACGTTACCTTTCGTAAAGGATGACTATTTATTTTTCCGTTCCTCTATAGTATTGTATCCTAAGTCTAGAGATCAACACAACACTTCAACACATTTCCCACCTTATAATTATCCTTATCTCTTTATTATCCCCGACCTATTGTCGGTTCACTTACCTTATTGTTCTTAATAGTCATTCCGCATAAAACTGAAAATGGCATAAAACATGCCGAAACATGTCTTTAAAAAGTTTTTTTTTAATTTATTTTATTTATTTATTTATTTAATTTTTAATAGAAGATATTACGGATGTGAAAGTGGGGTGTAATAGGTAGAAATGAGGGATTAGAAACTATATAGCAGTATTCTACGAAATTGATGTTTGGTGATTATGGGATACCTGTGGTTTTCGACTTGGGACCGCGGACCGCGGTAGCAGTATTTTACAAATCTGATGTCTTGTGGTTATGGTATACCTGCTGTTTTTGACTGCGGACCACGGTACCGAAGTGTGAGTAAAGAGTGGACGGGCATTCTATAATCTAGCCAATTTGACCATTTCCGTACAACTCAATCCTTATTTTATAATATAAAACCTTCGCCGTCAGACGTTTTTGACAGAATTTTCGCTTTAGTTTCATTAGAATAAAAATATCGGTAAATTTCCAGTCAAAACTGTAATGAGATCACTTTGTTATTGTTAGAGTTTTCTTTGTTGGTTTGAGTGAGTTTGAGTAGCCTTCGTGTCACAAGTTGTTTGATCAAATGTTTACAAAGCAAACAATATATTCTCTGAAAAGATCAATGAGTTCGAAAGCGAAAATATATTGATCCGCTGTCACGGGTAGAAAGTAGACTATAAATTAATCTGACACACAAGACACTGTCACTGGATGAAAAGAAAGGTAAACAGCTAATGAACATCGACATAAAGTAATTGGATTATAGCTAGCTCGTCAATCACTGACACAAAACAAATGTTTGAATACACAAGTTTCTAAATGTCGTCTGACGGCACTGGAAATCTACAACAACAACAACAACAACAAAAAGAAAATGGAGAAGGAGAAACTACATCAATGACAACAACAACAACAAAAACAACAACCGCGGCGATGGCGACGACGACGACGACAACAACAACAACATGGAGAAGAATAACAACATCGATGATAACAACAATAGCAACAGCAACAACAAAAACAAGAAAAATTAAAATAAACAACAGGACAAAATAAAGCAATTAACGCTGACCTTCAATTACCGGCTACGTGCCAAAGCAAGTTTTGTCGCTACTCCAACGGGCCGTAGAATATTGATTTTAAATCAAAGTTAACTCGCGGGACTCGCGGTGGTTATTATTTTATAATGTAATGTATTTAGAAGGCTCAATCTCCACTGAATTTGTGATTTAGCCATGCTGTGATGGTTGATCTATGGATCGAGAATTGTTTGGCAGTCATTAAAAGGAATTTGTTTTTTTAATTCTTAGCCGTCCAAATGTGCGTACTGTATATTTATCATGGGTATCTACTGGGTAACAGAGGTGGTACCCCTAGCCGTTACAGCTTTACTGCCATTAGTGCTGTTCCCGTTACTGGGCGTGGTCGGGTCCAAGGAAATCAGTCCACCGTACTTCCAAGATACTAATGTTCTGTTTATGGGAGGTCTGATCGTTGCTGTTGCAATTGAGCATTGGATGCTTCATAAACGAATAGCTCTGCGTGTTCTGTTGTTGGTTGGCACGCAACCTCGAAGGTAACTGTAATAGTCTTTATTTCTTCGTTCTATTCATCGACAATCAAACTCGAAAAAAAGTCCGAACTAAAAAGAAGCCCCGGTACCTGCTGTCCGATAAAAGAAGTGAGCAAAGGATGATTGTTCAAAATGAAGCGGCCCTCATCCCGGGCTCAAATTTCCAAGCAGTGAATGAAATAAACGCCATTATCAAGTAAGAAAGTTCTGGATTGGATAATAATAGATTTTTATCGATTCCCATAGCGAAATTATAATAGTAAATCAAATTTCAAAACTAAAAAGAAAAAAGACTGGGAATAAGGGCCTCCTCGCTGAACATCAAAAAGGGCTGTGATTGATCAGATCGTACGCGCGCCGGACAGCCGGTAGCGGTTACCTGTGTGCGAAAGAGGGCTTTATTGACTTAATGATTATTTTTTTGTTATATACACCAGGCTTATGCTAGGTTTTATGATAGTAACGGCATTCCTGTCCATGTGGATCAGTAACACGGCAACCACAGCCATGATGGTACCTATAGCAGAAGCTGTCCTTTCTGAACTAAAGAAAGAGCAACTCAAAGAAAAGCATATGGATGACAAGAAAAACGAGATCAATAAAAATGTAGAGAATGAAGCTTACTCAGGATATGAGAAAACTAGTGAAGGAATTGGAGTAAGGATTGAAATGAAAGAAAAAGAAAACGGAGATGAGATTTCACCTGTTGAAAGTGAAGAAAAAGATGTTGCATTTAAGTACAAGAAAGGAAACAGGTTTGTCGTAAACAAAACCCTTTTATGGCTTTTTAGAATAATCTAACTTATATAACCTTTCAAGTGCGGTTTCCCTTTAAACGATTTTTTATATAAATTTCTTGCTTAACGTAATTGTTTGCACAGGGCATCGAGTGTGGAGTTACTAGAAATGGGCGAGGATGAGGTAAGTCCATCACTGTCTGTTTTCATACTTCATTTAAGAAATGAAACACGCCTTCCGTGCTTTGACATGCTAATGAAACAGAGGTATGTTTGGGAGAATTTGAGAGCAGATCGAATCCTGCGGTCTCGTGTTTGGACTGATCTGCTCGAGAATTCTCCCAAACATACCTCTGTGTTTCGTTAACGTGTAAAAACACGAAAATGATGTGTTTCATTTCTTTTATAAAATAATTACTTTTCTCTTGTATAAGAAGAAACTACAAAACATATTGAATAACAAGACATGAAAAGGCGGGAAAATGCAAAATTTCCCGCGCGCGCCGGGAAAAGCCATGTCTTGACAGGCAAACGAAAGACGGCTAATCGGCCAATCACAGCGCGCGTACTATTAAAATTATTTTATAATTTTTCTTCTCGGGCTCTTTTGTTTTCCTAGGCACTGCAATCGTCTAAAATACATAAATTTGATCATGAATAGAAGTTAACAGGCAATAGATGTTAGCAATCAACCAATGCCATTTGTTTTAACCTCAAGATTACCAGCTATAGCAAAGAACAAGTTGTTGTTCTTGGTTTTCATCCATTCCTCAGGGAAAAATAACTAATGAGAGGCTAATGAGAAATCTTTTGTTAGCTGTACACCAACATGGCGGCTGTGACAACACGTGAAAACCAAGAATAGAGGCATGGCAGCCATGTTGGTGTACATAACAATAGAGCCTAATGAGAAATCTTTTGTTAGCTGTACACCAACATGGCGGCTGTGACAACACGTGAAAACCAAGAATAGAGGCATGGCAGCCATGTTGGTGTACATAACAATAGAGCCTAATGAGAAATCTTTTGTTAGCTGTACACCAACATGGCGGCTGTGACGTTAAGTGAAAACTAAGAATAGAGGCATGGCAGCCATGTTGGTGTACATAAAGATATAGGCTAATGAGAAATCTTTTGTTAGCTGTACACCAACATGGCGGCTGTGACGTCATGTGAAAACCAAGAATAGAGGCATGGCAGGCATGTTGGTGTACATAACAATAGAGCCTAATGAGAAATCTTTTGTTAGCTGTATACCAACATGGTGGCTGCGACGTCAAGTGAAAACCAAGAATAAAAAACCTTTATCCATTTTTGATTGGTGGTTGTTGTTTTTGATAATCTAGAAAGAAATAGAAGAGAAATTTAAACGAATGAGTAAGATGCTGTTGCTGAGTATCGCGTACGCAGCGAACATCGGGGGTACCTCTACTCTGACTGGTACAGCACCTAACCTAGTTCTCAGTGGGCAGGTCTCAAAGTAAGTCCTAACCTTAAAAGGGTTCTGACCAGGGTTCTGACCTCAAAAAGTCTAAAGTTTAAAATGTCAAAGAGAGAGAGAGAGAGAAAGCGAGAGACCTAGAGAGCAAGCTCTGTAGACAAGAAGATAATGTCCTATAATTTGATCACAGTAAATTTTGACATTATGCCAAGCGGGCTTCTTCATATACCATTCCTCTTATGACGTCACGATACTACAACTACCAGAATCATTTTCAAATTCTTCCTCTATTCATTCAGATATTCAACTCATTCTTTCCTAGACTATTTCCAGACAGCCCAGGGATCGGCTTCGCTACATGGTTTATGTTTGCCTTTCCAGAGATGATTATTCTACTCCTTGTGGCATGGGTTTGGCTGCAGCTTCTTTTCCTTGGACTGAGGTAGGTAAACAGCAACAGTTAAGCACTGGATAAGTGGTACCTTGGGTAGCACTCTGCTCTTACCATTGTGAACCTGATTCAAGTGGGCTCGGCGTAATTTCTGAGTAGAGTTGTTTTTGGTTCTCTTACTTCCTTCGAGGATTTTTCTCCGGGTTCTCCTGTTTTCCTCCCTTCGTAAAAATCGTGTCTAAATTCCAACTTGATGTCATGAGGCCCTATGAAAACCAGCTTATGGGTGAATTGGTTACCTCAATATGAAAGCTCTTAAGTGATATGTTGATTGCACCCGGGAAGATCACACACATATTGCTGGGTTTCACTTAACGTTATTTTCGGTCTGCGGAAATTTTATCAGCTAATTGACAAGTTTTCAAAAGAAGACTACTTGATAGAGTGCACATGGTGGTCAGTGTTTGACCATCAATTGAGGTTGATGATGAGATTTATGAGATTGATTCAGCTGATTTAAACTCAGCAATACAGTCACACGTCGCACATGTATTACTTTATTTGTGTGTCTGATAATCTGCACTTGCACACTACGTCATCGCGGCCACGTTGGTGGACGTTAACAAAGATTCCCATTACCTTCATTTATTAGTGGTGTCAAAATGGCAGCCATGTCTTTTGACTTTTGATCTTCTTGGGAATAATTCCGAACAGTCAATATTTATTTGACCCCAAGAAGGGTATGCTAAGAAGGGCACGAATAAAAAATTTTAATGACATTTATTTTCTGAATCAATTGCAGCGCCTTTGATAATTACGCGACCTCGACAAATTTGGCGCCAGTCTAAGACATGCGTTTTGTCTTCCGTCAATCAAAATTATTAACGTAACGCCTCTTCAATGGAGGTAGACGAGAAATTTCTTCACAAGTGTTCTTATTGGGTTCAGATTGCTCTGATCACATTCAGTTATCATTGTAATTTTGATTGACTGAAGCCAAAACGCACGTTTTAGACTGGAGCCAAATTTGACGTGGTCGCGTAATTATGTATTAAAGAAGCTGTAACCCTGATGATGGTCAATGATCCGAAAGCTTGGTATTTCAAATCTTTATTGATTGAAGAAACAAGTTTAATGATATGACATTTATTTTGTTTTAGATGCGCTTGTTGTAAGAAAAATGGAAGTTCATCAAGTTCAAATCAAGGAAGAGCAGTGAAAAGTGTGCTAAAAAGACAATACCAAGAACTTGGTCCAATGACGTAAGAATCTAAAATATAGTACAATATTATCGTAACACAAATATACCACAGATATCCCGATCCAAGTATTTGAGATTTAGAAATTAGAATAAATGTATGGTCTAATTAGGACAAATTAATCTTAATTTGGTTGATAATTTGTCTTGGGTATTTTTTTAAACACAACATTACGTTCGGGATACCTGTGGAAGAACCTTATGCTACAGGAATCCCACTCTTAATGCGCAGACTATATGTTCATAAGTAGACTAAACCAAGTATAAGTAAATTACTTATACTCTCTTGATTAAATCCATTATCATTTGGGTTGCTATGTTAACATTTCCATATATTTACTTACCTTCTTTCTTCTGGTCAGTTTTGCAGAGAAAGGCGTTCTTGCTCACTTTATTTTTCTAGCTTTGCTGTGGCTGTTTCGAGATCCCAAGTTTATGCCTGGATGGTCCATTATTTTCAAGAAAGGGTGAGTAAAAAAACCTGCAAGAAATGAGGAACGTGTAAAAGAACTTTGTAAGTTGTGATTTTCATCCTGAAGTGATGCTTTCCTGCCGTGATTTTATTCTAAATCACTGAAAAGTTTTTAAAAATATCCTTTGTAAAACTATCAATTTTTTTTCCTCAGGTTTGTTCGGGATGGAACAGTTGCTATGATCATTGCTTTCTCTCTTTTTATCTTTCCTTCTGAAAAACCCAAAATTTTCTGTTGGAATCCTGACGGGGAGGGTAAGTATTGTCTCTTTGACCCGTGAGGGGGAGGGTAAGGTCATTTAGACCATTGACATGTGGGGTAGGCAATTTCATTTTGTCCCCTAGAGGTGGGAAAGTAATTTCATTTTTTTACCCGTGAGGAGGAGGGTAAGTGATGTCATTTTTGTCACATGAGGGGGACAATAAGTAGTTGTTTTTGACCCTTCAGGGGGAAGAGGGTTGTACAGGGGGAATCTTGGGCATGGTTCGCGGGCCAAAAATATAGCGAATCACGGATATGGTGTTTTGACAGTCTATAAATCTTACGGAGGTCTCACAAATCAAATTCACGTGGAATAAAGTCCTGAAATCACGAAAATCGGATTATTAAGTCACGTTCTTCACGAGTCACGCGAAACCTTTGGGTTACGAATCACGAAGAATAATTTAGAATTTTTAATTTAATATTAAGTCACGTTCTTCACGAGTCGCGCGGTACCTTTGGGTCACGAATCTCGAAGAATAATTTATTAAATTCACGTTTCACGGAAAACAACATCAGCTAATCACGCATCACGAAAATACCCCTGTACGACCCTGTACCCCTATGCGACCCTGTACCCCTGTACGACCCTCGAGGAAGGTAAGTTGTCATTGGTACCTGTGAGGGGAAGGGTACATTATGTCATTTCAACCCTTGGGATTTCTTGGATCAAGGGAGGATAAGTTATGTTATTTTAGATTATCGGCTTCATGTCTTATCTTTGCTACTTGCTTTAGATTACCTACTTTTTGTTTGAGAAAAAATAAATTTCATAATTTTAAAATTTGTTACATAGACTGCAAGATAGTCATTTAGCGTAACACCTCTGAGAAATAGAGCATCATATGTTTACTGCCTTTGTCAGGTTTATTCACATTGATTGTCGACTTCTGGTTTGCTCTAAAGGTATCGACCAATCACAAACGAATGAAACACTGTACAAGTACAGGAGGGGAGTTACCATAGGGAATTTAAACAAGCTAGTATCATACCCCCTCGGTTTCCTTGAAGGTCTTTCTTACGACCATCATACGCTTCGTACGACCAGCTAATTTTCATGTTAATCTAAGTTGTTGATTTGTCGTCACCATGGATACTCATGAATCTTTATTTTTACTATTAGTTACCAAGCCACCGCAAGCGCTGCTGACCTGGAAGACCGTGGCGCTCAAATTACCATGGAATATAATTATTCTGTTGGGAAGTGGTTTCGCACTGGCCGAAGCTTGTAAGGTTAGTGTGAATAAACGAATAGAAATTATTGTTTCTGCGATACATTGAAGTAAACTACAGGCTTTATCACAGGACGGCCATGTTAAATTTCATAAAAATAATTATCAAATTCATGAATAATTAATGAGGAAGACACGATAGAAATCACAAGCGTGAAGGAGTTTTTAAATCAGTAAGAGAAATCGTCCTGATTTGCATACACTTTAACTTGGATTTTCTCAGCCAAATTTACTTGTATCTTAAAAATTTTAGTAGAACATGCAATAACTAACCTAGGAATTTGATAAGTCAGATAAAATATTCGCGTTCGATCTTTATGGGCATTAAAAAGTCTCTGGCGCCTGCGGCTCGATCTTTAAATGCCCATAAAGGTCTCCTGCTCATATTTTATCTATTACTAAATGCCATTGTTTTAGTCCAGGTTGAACTCATTCTGAGATTCCTCAATACGATACTATAGGAGTTCGACCTATTGTTTTAACCAACATGTTCACGTGCGTACCGCTGCATTCCACGCTTCACTCGATAAACGTTTGGTTGACGTCATCAATCTTTCTAAACTGTCCTCGTCTTTGTTCCACAGGTGTCAGGTCTTTCCTTATGGCTCGGGTCTCAGTTGGTTGGCCTTCAAAATATTCCTAGTTGGGCTATCGTCACCATTGTTTGTATTCTTATTACAACTTTTACCGAAGTCACTTCTAACACGGCTACAGCTACAATATTTCTTCCAATACTTGCCTCATTGGTAAATCTAGTTTGTAGCTTTAGACTTTTTACATTTCTTGAATAAAATTCAAGAACGAACTGGAATATTAAATAAATGAATTGGAATGCTGAATGAAGAAACGAACAAGAAATGGAATTGAAAATAGATACTTCATCAAATACATAATGAATAGAAGAATCAAAGAAACAAACATACAATCAGTCATGCAATAATTGAATTCGATAAAAAAGCAACATCCTCCCCAAAGACAGAAATAGGGCTAAGAAAGGACTATGTTTTCGTTGTCAGGGTGAGAGCATTCAAGTAAATCCATGGTATCTTATGATTCCTGCTACTGTGTCTTGCTCGTTTGCCTTCATGCTACCCGTGGCCACTCCCCCTAATGCGATAGTGTTCTCAGGTGGCGAGCTAAAAGTGTCAGATATGGTAAGTTAATATCTCACATCTGTGGTTCAGTTTCAACCATTCCTACTGCTGGAAATAAAAGTGGTTATAACGTTGGAGGATGTTCACTATAGGTAGTTTGTAATCATTCGAAAGGGAATTAAAGTAGTGGCCATGTTGGATAATGTCCACTATATTTGGTTAACAATCATTCCAAAGAGAATAAAAGTAGTGGTGATGTGAAAATCATCCAACATGACCACCACTTTTATTCCCTTAGGAATGATTACAAACCATCTATAGTGAACATCATCCAACATGACCACCATTTGTATTCCCTTAGTAATGATTACAAACCACCTATAGTGAATATCAAATTTAAATGTTTTGTGACTACAAGTGTACTAAAATCCCAATTATTTTTTGTATTTAGGCCAAGGCTGGTTTTGGAATGAACGTGATGTGTTGTGCAATCTTAATCATTTGTATCAATACTTTTGGATCAGCCATGTTTGATTTGCAAGAGTACCCTTCATGGGCTGCTCAGCTACACAACAATGCCAAGAATTTTACTCTTGTGTGTAGGAACGTTACTGTTTCATAATTCATTTCATTAATGGGATGCGAGCTAATGTAAGGATCTTGGACCCCAGTAGGGTAGCCTATCATTTCATTTCTAAAACGGAATTTTATGGTCACGGTACTCTTTGTTCACTTGATTCGAAAAGTCTTTTGTTTCATTGTGTTTAAAAGTAATGTTAAATTTCAAATATTTATCGATTTAGAACGATTTTATATTTTTTGAAACAACAGGATTTTGAGATATTTGATCAATTATTAGCTTATCTGCTTTAAATAGGAATTTTTGCTTTTCTACACAAGTTATTTTGAAATCATCATCATAATCTTTTCGCACGTGGCTCGTGATCAGCCTTGGGGGTCAGCTGCCAGGGGGGTGGGTAACGCTCATCCAACAGCTGCATGAAGTCCCCTTTATCAAATCAAATCAAATCAAATGTTTGATCAAGTTCGCGCTATGTCGTCACGATTCAAGACAGATCCGGAAAACAATGACGAACGTGAACCGTACATTTAATTACAATCAGTTCTATAATTGAACCCCGCCCATTTGACATATTCCAAAGGTGGATTTGTACACAAGAAAGTGGTTTGTGATATCCATACACGGTTTAAAGTTACAATAGACTAATTTTCAATTTAATTGAGTAAGCATTGTAGTTTTATTATAATCATATTTTCTTAACAAAAAAAAAAAAAAAAAGGAAAATGCTTGAGCTACCGTAGAATCTAAAGGCTAGATCACCTCAGATTCTCAAGAGTTTCAGAAATAAAAGCATTCATCAATGATGAAATATTCAAATAAATATCAATTCAGTTCTTTTAAAATATTGACTGGTCGATACGAGGAGATGCAGAATATGTTGCCTATAAATCACAGTTCAATACAGTACGACAAGACTTTCTGATTTTCCGTTTCAGTTGATCGATAAAGTTGTCCATGTTATCTACCAAAGAGATTCTTACCCCTGGACAATGGTCAATTTTGGAAAGACCCCGAGGATTTCTACGTCTTCATTGTGTATTTCTAACATAGTTCCAATAATTTTGAGTGGATCTTTTCTCCCAACTCCAGAATTTTCAGTAAACGTTTTTACCTTACACCCCCGGGACTGCCGCATAATATCAATTGTCTTTACACACCAACATTTCCTAAAGTCGTCACGTTATAATTAATTTATCAGGGTAGCAACTATGAAGTCTATGAATGACTCCGGATCACAGATTTTATTTGTTTCAATTACCCTATTTCATTATGACGTCACATCAAAACAAACAATCTATTGTTTAAACGCAAAGGACCATGGTCGCCAGAGAGGAAAAAACCAGCAACAACACAAAGAAAAGTGATACAAAATGCATTTTATAGAACGAAGAAAAGCGCCAACAGCCATCAAATACAATAAATATTGTTTGTTAACATCGATACATCTTATATTTGGATATAAGACTATTGATCTAAACTGAAAAAAACTTGATACATGCATACTAATTTAAGCCTGGAAAGATGTAATTTGCAGTCTATTTTGTGATTAGAGCGGTTTTTTCCTATCTTGCTATCCCTTACCCCACGAAGTACGAAGGATACACACTGATCTCTACCCAGCTGCTTTCGAAGTCGGTTTTCTTCACAATGCAAGGTTTCATCGACGTTGTTTATTTCCCCACGTAAAGGCCGATATAACTTCTCTCTGACACTGATTCAGAACGCAGATCGATAGCCAAAAACCCTTCAAAAGCGATGCTTTGACGTGGAATCTTTAGCGATTTGCTATCCTTAGAGGCTTGGTCCAAGTCTATTGTCATCATCATCATCATCATCGTCCAAGTCTATTGTCATCATCATCATCATCATAGTAGCCTGTCGTAGAGCGACAATGGCTGTTTCATTTAGGTCTGATCAGATTCCTCCACACAGCTCTGTCCTTAGCCTTCTGCTGCCAGGAAC
>JANTNT010087208.1:0-11382 GCA_024752375.1 Entacmaea quadricolor | reverse complement strand
TGGGACTTTTCGCTACTAGTAGGCTATCACAAAATAGTCCTCTAGTAGAGTAGCCAATCTGAATGCAGGATTGGTGAAAGACCGTTAGTAAGTTTATACTAATATCTGTTAGACAAGTTTTAACTATTTAGCGCCTAATAGTATTTAGTTATCAACTATTTGATTATCCGATAACTAAGAATTCACTCTGGCATTAATTACACTAAGGGAACCATCATTTATTACATCCGGGGGGGGGGGCAGTGGAAATAGAGGGGGTACATTTTTAAAAGTCGGTTGAAATTGGGGGGTACCGTTTTTGTTTGTAATGGCAGAATATGGCAAAAATACATTTTTGTAAGTGAATTGAAAGGGGGGTACGTTTTCTATTAAACAATTTTTTAGGGAGTACAAATCTTATATTGCTTTTGTACACCGAACCACCACCCCCCCGTAGGACATATTAAACAATCAGTCCCTAAGAAAGATAAAAATGGCTAGATACCTTGCTATTGCTATTTGCCCTGTTCTGCTTCAGTGATATCCACTGGTTTGTACATAAGAGTACAGTTAGAGAGTACATGTTAAGTTTTATTTCACAGATATGTGGTGTGAACTCTATATGTCAATAAAATTGTCTATTCTAGGGATTTATCAAAAACACTCTAATGTATTACAATCCATTTAGAGTATGTTAATTGACTTGTCATTAAAATGAATTAGTCAAAATATACATTAAAATGAATTCCATGTAAAAATGTAAAGGGCCAAAAAACTCAAATTGTCGTAGTAACCCTGTTTATGACAAAGGGTATGATTGTATATTCCTGTTTATGACAAACCCTATCCTATAGTTCCAATTGCTAAAATTGTACATCTTGAACAAGACAACATACCGGTAATAAGAGGTCTAATAATAGCTCAAGTATTGTTTCGTGGCAAACAAATAATATATGAAACTATTGGTATTTGGAAAATAGGTACCCGAAAATGACAAAAATTAGGAAAAAGGATACCCTGTTCTTGACAAGAAACTCCAAAACCCATACCCTGTTCAGCAGATCATCCCTGTATAATCCATATATGGGAGTACCCCCTGGGGTCACTGGTAATGATGTTTCACCCTCATTAAATAAAGATTAATTATTACAGCAGATTCAGTTTGACTGTTTAATGGAAACATTTTGCACATTTGTTTTGACTGTTTGAACGTGTCGTTGTTAGGCTGTCTGTCAAATGTTGCTAAGGGGCGGAGACAATATTTTGCTTCTAATAACACAAGTTCAGATTCATTACATTCTTGTTTAGTGTTTGGAAAGTCAGTAGTAAAAGATGCTTGTATCATTGTGGAAAGCTCTGTTACCAGACAATGGGGTCGGTACAACACGATTGATCAGATTCTACAAAGAGAAGGAAATAATCTTGAGTGTATTCCTGGAGATTTCACTGAGATCACTAGCGAGTTTAACGTATCATCAGCCTTGGCATCCAAAATATGCAAGACTTGCAATGTACCATGAGAACATCTGAACAAGATGAAAAAACATTGTCTCCACCCCTTAGCAACATAAGACAGTCAGCCTAACAACGACATGTTCAAACTGTCAAAACAAAGTGCAAAATGTTTCCATTATACAGTCAAACTGAATCCGCTGTATTATTATTATTTTGTTTATGTTATAAATTATACTGATTTCGTCAATAAATTATATTATACTGCTCATTAAATCTATGGGAGGATGTATGTGTGATGTAGTACATGTAGCTATCAAAATCTGCAATATGTTTGAACATATCTTGAACAGCAGAGAGTGCAATACCATTGCCATTAGACCATGATCTTTGATACTTTTTAAAAAGAGACAGATTCACCAAAACAGGCTTGAGGCAGGACATAGAGTTCATCTTGACAAATACAAGGGAGCGTGTTTGAGTGGAAACATTCCACTCCTTGGCAACATTTGACATTCAACATAACAAGGACATCTCCAAATGGTCACAATAAACGTGCAAAATGTTTCCATTAAACACTCAAACACACTCTGCTGTATGACATCAAAAGCTGCACTGACTGCCCATCCAAGTTTCAAATCAAAAAAATTTGTAACTGGCTTTTCATAATAGTCCTTTTTCAAATTCATTAAAGATTGCTGAGTTCCTTGAATACAGATGAATACGTGCAGGGTTAGCTTCGTTTTTGTGTAGAATATTCATATATTCCATGAAGACCTGTGGAATTTTTAAGTTGTTCTATTGAAAAGGTTGTGCATTCTTTATTTTAGTGTTGGTATTTGTGAATATTTTGAGGTTAAAATGAGGCTAATCCTGCCTATATGTCTCTTTAATCAAGGTACACAGTGATCTTTGATGAATTCAAAAAAGGACTATTATACAACTTTGACAATCATGAGTTTTGGCTTTGTCAATTAAAAAAATATTTTTAATGTAATAACTTTTCAACAGAGAGAGACAAGTGTTCTTATTTGGTTCAGTTTGCTTGGATCACATTCAGTTATCATAATTTTGATTGATGGAAGCCTAAACACAATTTTTAATGATGATCAAGGTCATGTAATTATGAAAGGCACTGTAAAAGTGTCAAACATCAAAGGTAGCATGCTTCATGCTGTAAAACCTTGGTTTTGCTTCTGTCAGAAGAGATGAGATTTGTGTATTTGCAGATGATTTTAAAAAGTTTTGAAAATTTAGTGCACAAAAAAAGTGCAGAAAATCTTTATCAATCTTAAAATTGTGCTTTTGATCAAAATAAATTGATGGCCAGTCATCAGATTTTCAGTTCAAAAAAAAGATTCCATAAAACCTCCCATTGCTGTTTTCACATGTATTATTGAATTTAAGTTTGAATATATCTACGTGTTGCAAAGATACTACCTAATTAGAAATAAAGACAGAAAAACACCTAATATCAAGCAAACTCAATTATATTAATGACTTGTTAGGTGAAGTTGATTTAGTGGTAATAGGATCAGGACCTGGAGGTTATGTAGCTGCTATCAAGGCTGCACAGTTAGGCATGAAGGTCAGTGAATTTCATTCTTTTTTATATCAATTGAAAGTAAGCTACAATGGCTCATTTGCATGTCTATAACCTTACTGATGCCTGATTTATGGAAATAGTGCATGCTTTGAAATACATCAGGAATTAAAATTGCTCAAATACTTTAGTTTAAAATAACTATGTTTATGAAAAAAATGGTTGATGCTTCAGCCGAGTTTCAGAGTTTTTTTGTTAGTTTTTGCAAAACAAGCTGAATGCATTTGAAGTAATTGAAGAAGCAAGAGTCACACCTTCACATTATGTAATTCTTCTGCTTCTTTCCTGTTTAACAGCATCCCATGTGCATTCATAACTTCTTGCATGCTAAGCATTAACCATTTATTCATTAATCAACATTCAATTTCTCAATATTCCCAAAATATTTGGTCTTATTACAAAATAATATGAAGGATATTTTTGCTTGAATTACAGACTGTTTGTGTAGAAAAGAACCCAACACTTGGAGGAACCTGTTTGAATGTTGGATGTATACCTTCTAAGGTAAGAGTATATTTTGGTAACTATAACAATGACTGTTTTATCTTTCCAAAACATTGTTACAATTATTATTGGTTATACAATAGTCATGATATTAAGCACAATGTTAGCCATACTATGTGTTTCTTTGTTCATGTATCTCTTTCTTATGTTTTGGTTCTTCAGGCACTTTTGAATAACTCTCATCTTTACCACCAAGCAGTTTCAGAAGACTTTAAAAACAGAGGAATTGATGGTATTGAAGCATTTCTGATAAATAACAACAAATTTGTAGCAGATTTGAACAACAATTATAAAGATTTTATGATAAATTTGTCTTCCAAAACAGTTTCAGGAATTTCATTAAATTTGAAGCAAATGATGACACAAAAAGAGAATGCTGTAAAAACTCTAACTAATGGAATTGCACATTTATTCAAACAAAACAAGGTAAAAATCAATAGATTGTATATTAATTTATACTGATAGCAATTTACTTGTACTATAGTGCAAAAGGAGATGTAAGAGGTTAGCTGAGAATATTTCCTAAGATAATTGGAATTTAGAAGATGATTTTTGGAGAGGGAGAAAAACCAGGAACCAGAGAGAGAAGCAACAGACTCTACTCACATAAACACTGAGCCTCGCAGGACTCAAACCTGGGTCACGTTGGTGAGAGATGAGCACTCTCACTGGTATACACCCTTGCTTCCCTAACGTAATTAACATGATCAACCTTAAATAACACAACTGTGATGTCATTGAATCTTTGAGCATATTAACTATATGTATTATTGTTTTCTTTGCTTTTCTAACTGTAGGTTACAGAGGTGCGTGGTAGAGGTACAATCACCAGTCCTAATGAGGTATGTTATTGCAATTTGATCATCCTTCATTTAGTGGCCATTAAGGTAACAGTGGGTTATAACTGTAATTTTTGTGTTATCATCTACATTTTTAAAATATAGTTTATTTCATTAAGTTGTTGCAACATTGTGTTCTCATAGCAATACAAGTATCACATAAGGAGTACATGTTGTTACAAAGCTGTCTCACCTATGCAATGTAATTTCCTTACGCAGTGTAATTATTGGTTGGTATTTCTAGTATGTGGACCCCCTAGATGAGCCATGCTCTTGGGGTTAACATATTGTAAATAAATAAGTGTAAAGAAAAACCCCAGAGCTGTCAAGTTGAGGGTATACTTTTTTTACTGTGCAATGTAATTATTTGTTTTTATTTCTAGTATGTGGACCCCCCAGGGATGAGCCATGCTCTTGGAGTTTACTTTGAGATTGTTAGATAATTGTCAACAGAACTATATATGTCAAGATTAACCCTTTCACCACCAGTTGTCTTTCCCTCTAAACTGCCCAGAACATCAGGTGTTTTTGGCACTGTGTCCCGAATTTATGTACATTACAGCTTGGCTACGAAGCGATAATGCATGCTAATTTATTTGGCCGCTAAAGAGGCCATGAGTGTTTTGGTACCAAGATCTCACTGGCCTCCAAAGGGGCCACCGGTGGTGAAAGGGTTAATCCTCTATAATAAACATGACATTGAAATGCATTCTTTTATGTTGCAATATTTTATGGGCATTTAATGGTCAACCCTCAGACAATTTCTCTAGATGATTTAAAGACTCCTGACATGATTGTGATTTCTATTGTATTTTCCTCATTAACTATTAATGAATTTAATAAATCACAGGTGACGGTGCATAAAGAAGATGATACTACAGAGGTTATCAAGACCAAAAACATCCTCATAGCAACAGGATCAGAAGTCACACCATTTCCTGGAATTGAGGTAACTATGACAACAACACCAAGTAATTCCAGGAGAAGAGAATAAGCTAAACAGCAAATCACTTTTTGATATATCCCTCTGCTATTTGCATTAGAGGTTGTAACATACACTTTTTTCATCATTTGAAGTGCCTCAATGTTGTGTTTCTAACATCTGAACAACACATTTTCATGGGAAAATTTTAATGTATCTAGGGGTAAATATTAATTTATAACATGTCAATTCTATATATTATCCAATCACAGTTCAGATACCACCAGATCATGAATAAATATTATGTACCTGAAATCTGATTGGATAAATATGTGTAGGAAATGTCAAATTTTTCCCATGGAAATGATGTTCAGATGTAAGAAACACAACAATGGGACACCTCAAACAAAGACAAAAAGTGCATGATGCAAGCTCTAATGCAAATAGTAGTAAATGCTATGGTTTTTATACACATTTTTATACTGAAAAGAAAAAATAAAGAGACTAAGAAACTCTCTTTTTGACAAACAATGCATTTCATACCTTGAAATTCAAATTCTCTAACCAAAACAATGACAAAAACATACATGCAAACTTTCTAGACTGTTAAACCTGCATTAATTAAGAAATAATTTGTATACAATTATCAAATGATTAGACAAAAAAAAGATGACAAGAAATAAATTTAACAAAAATTCAAACCCTTTCTTAGGTTGTAATCATTTACATTTTCCATCTTTAGGTTGATGAGAAACACATCATTTCATCCACTGGAGCATTGTCTCTTCAGAATGTACCTAAAAACCTTGTGCTAATTGGTGCTGGTGTAATAGGTGTAGAGCTTGTAAGTATTTCAAGCAAGTAATAATATAAAATGGAAACCAGCATGGACTGCCTAAGTGTGTAATAACAGAATTTGTTATATAGATATTGATTGGATACTGGGATTTCTCCGGTGCTGAAAACTTGATGTCTCTCACATTTGAAAGATATCTTATCTTTCACATGTCTGATAAACCTGTTGACATGACAACAGGTTTATCAGCCAAACAAATATATAGTTGGGCTCACACTGGGCTTTGAAATCCCATCAACATCAATATAATAAACAGAACATTACATGGGCGTTTGGAGATACAAACTTTATCTTGTGTTCAATCTCAATATCTCACTCATGAGATATCGAGTTGAACACTCGAAGATAAAATTCGTATCTCTGCACACATTCATGTAATATCCTCTATTTATATTTTTCTTTTACAGGGTTCTGTGTGGTCAAGACTTGGCTCTAAAGTTACTGCTGTTGAATTCCTTGGACATGTTGGAGGAATTGGCATTGATATGGAAATATCGTAAGTATAGTTTCACTTGTATATTCTCTAGAAGTCAGTCACTTTAACATGGTCAGTAATTATGGTATATGGTTCTGTATTTATACTCAAAGGAAAAATTTTCAGAGAATTCTTCAAAAGCAAGGAATCAAATTTAAGCTGAATACCAAAGTAACAGGTAAGTAAACTACATTGTCAAATTCATGAATAATTATGAAAGCATAATAGAAATCATAAGCATGAAGGAGATTTGTAAAATTTATGAAATCATCCTAATAGACATAAACTTTAACTTGGATTTTCTCAACCAAATTTAAATGTTTCTTATTAATAAAAAAATTAGTAAAACATGAAAGAACTAACCTAGACATTTGATAAGTGAGATACAATATTCATAACAATGTTGTATCTGATATACAATCTCTCGCCTTTGGCTTGAACACAACATTGCTGCTCACAATATATCTACTACTTCTACATAGACAGGTGACACAACATTATTTTTAAAATACAGGTGATGCCAGCAAAAAATTAAAAATTGTAAATATATATACTACAACAACAACAACAACAAAACAATTTGTTGAAGTCCATTTTTTCTTATACTGTGATTGCATGAGAGTTTATCATGTGAACTTGAACAATGTACCGTATCATGTTTCCCTGCCAACAGTCTTCAGTGGTTAACATGGTTATTTAATGACTGATAATAACAAAACTGGAAGTTAATTGTGTTTACAAAGGTCAGGGCTAGGTTTGAAATAAAATAATTTTTTTCATAGCTCTTTTTTGTTATTCTTTGACAGTTGGTATGTAACAAAACACTTGGACCTCAGGAAAGTAGTATTTTGTGTGGTCCCTCGACCGCCAATGTTTTCCTCAGCTCTGCCTCAGAAAAACACTGGTAGTGTTTGGACCACAAAACATAGTCCCACCTGGTTACAGTCAATAAGTGTTAACTAACAAAGTTCACAGAGATTTCAGTAAAAACTTGAGCTACTAACCTCAAACATGCACCATACAATTAGGCTCACTGGCTGTTTCTTTTTATAACATTTGTAGAAATTTCACCTCTTTCTGAAAACTGTTGATAATTACAGTTTATGGCTTTAATTCTAGGTGCAAGAAGGACAGAAGATGGTGTTGTTGTAAGGTAAGTTAGGAGATCAAGTTGGGAGATCAAATATCAACACATGCAAATGAGGCTCACCACAGGTATCCCAGTTCATCATTTATCCTGACCATTTTCTCCATCTTTTCATTTAGTGTGGAATCAGCCAAAGATGGTTCCAAGAAAGAAGAGGTATACTCTTTATTGTTTAAAATGTTAATTATTTTTGTTATTTTATTTTCATCTAAAAATTGTGTTTGGTGTCTAAGTTACTTGTGATGCTGGTTGCAGCTTTTTATCTTGCATAAGTTCAACTCCTTAATGACATTACATTCTTTTCAATTCAGTTGGAATGTGATGTTCTTCTAGTGTGTATTGGAAGGAGACCCTATACTACTAGACTTGGTTTAGAGGTAACCTGAAAAATGTTTTTTTCCCTACTGTAATTTATAATTTTGAATTATGAATAATTTACAATTATGTTTTTAATATGTAATACTTTTTGTAGAAAATTGGGATCCCTCTCGACTCAAGAGGACGTGTTACAGTAAATGAGAAATTCCAAACTGTTATTCCAAAGTAAGTTAGCTATAGTGGTTTAAAAATCAGGTAAAACTTTACATGATTATTTAAAGTGTGACTACTGTATCCAAAGCCACATAGACAATGAGAACCAATCAAGATTTAGAGTGAAAACTTGAGCCAATCATGGGAGATCACATTCAGTAGAATCAGTAGAATCTTGTTTGTCAGACATTCGGATCTTGGCTTTTTTACTTGCTTCTGATTGGCTAAAGTTGGAATGCATTGTTTTCACTCTAAATCTTGATTGGTTCTCATTGTCAAAGTGACCCAGTTACAGTTGTTGTACTGTGACATATCATTTTGAATCCAATGATTTATCAATAAATGTTTACTAACTAAAGCTTGCTATTTGTTTGTTACCATCTTTTAGTATCCATGCTATTGGGGATTGTATTGATGGTCCAATGCTGGCACATAAGGCTGAAGATGAAGGTGAATCAAATGTTTTCAATCTTGTCATTAAAATCCATTGATTATCCCACAGATAATAACTTCATAATGTCAAGCATGAGTGGAAGATACTCAAAGATATTTGTTTTAATGTTGACCTTGTTGTCTGTCTTCTAGGCATCATTTGTGTCGAGGGAATGAATGGAGGTGCTGTTCATATTGACTATAACTGTGTTCCTAATGTCATTTACACACATCCTGTAAGTACATTAAACCAGCAGTTTCTGTATGAGTGGGAATCAAAAGTTACTGTAACTCTTAGATGGCTTCTGCTCTAAACCAACCAGAGAGCGAGAAAAGAAACACTATCCAATCACAATCAGCTTGAGTACGGAAGCCATTTAAGAGTCAAGGTGTGGTACCATTTCCCTTTATATAAAAACTGTCCTATCTTTGATATCTTACTGTTCTTACAAACCTAGTCCTTCGACTCAATTAGTTCACTTTCTTTATTCTCTCACGTTCTACGGCTGTGGCAGTGCTTTTTGAACTTAATAATAATAATCAGTTTTATTATTGTTTTAGGAAGTAGCGTGGGTAGGGAAATCTGAGGATTTGCTGAAAGAAGAGGTTTGTTGTGCTATCTTTACAATATAATTAGTAGACAAATACAGAAATGGATCTTTATAACTAGTATACCATTAAGAGAACTGGATCTAGGATAATTTTGCTGTTGTATTTCAGGGTGTAGTGTACAAGACAGCTAAATTCCCTCTATCAGCTAACAGTCGAGCCAGAACGAATGCTGATATTGATGGAGTTATCAAGGTTGTCGCAGATAAAGAAACCGATCGATTGTTAGGTGTACATATGATTGCTCCAGCTGCAGGGGAAATGATCAATGAGGCTGCATTAGCTATGGAGTATGGAGCTTCTTGTGAGGATATAGCTAGGGTCTGTCATGCTCATCCGGTATGTACTTTTCTTACTGTTTTTGTTTGTATTTAGTCCTCAAGACATTTACAAACGACAAACATATTATCATATGACACGTACAGACCGGCGCACACACTCCTATGAAAGCCATTGGCTAAAGTCGTTGACCTAACTGAGTTTGGTCGGGCCGTACGGGAAAATATTTGGCTTTCGCTGCGCTTGTTCCGTACTTAATGACCTTGAGCCAAATATTCTCCTGTCGGGCTCTACCAGTCAGTCAATAAGTACATAATACTATCTTCTTAATAATCAAAATTGGTTGTTATCTTTCAGACTGTTTCAGAAGCGTTTCGAGAAGCCAATATTGCAGCCTATGCAGGAAAAGCGATCAACTTTTAAATATCTAAGGGTGATATACGTCTTCTACAGAGCTGGGCTGACCATGTTAATACCATTTTAACATATTCTTGGACGAGACGTCACAGCCGCCATGTTGGTGTACAGCTAACAAAAGATTTCTCATTACTTTCTGTTGTTATGTATACCAACATGGCTGTTCTTGCCTTTTTTATTTTATTCCCTAAGGAATGAATGAAAACCAAGAATACTAATGGACAGAGAGTGTTTTTAATACAGTTATCAACGATATACTTTTCATTGTTGATTAATCACCATCAAGACTGATAAAATAATCAGAAAATCAACAAGAACTAACTGTGTAAAAGGTGGTTTGTCTGTACTTCGTGATAATTTTTTTGATCTGTACAGATAATTAATGTTTATCAAAACCTGCTGCCCTTCTTTAGATTAATTTCTGGATATTTTTTATCATTCTTCTGTAAATTATAAGATAAATAGTTGTCAAGTTTGTTATATTTAGTCTCTTATGAAACAAATATCACGACAGATCCAATACATTTGGCAGTGTTGTCCTTACTAGTCGTACAATGTTCCAGGGTTTCTAAAGTAATTGAGACAGTAAACCGCTGATGTTCAAACATTTTAATTCAGTTTATATATGCAGGGGCACAGGGGAAAGAGCCCAAGAAAATCGAATCTGCAAGGCAAGCTATTTAAAGTTCCTGACTTAGATCAGCCTTGTGGTTGTTTCAGGGTTTGATCTGTGAGTTAGCCGTGCCCTGACTTTGATCAGCCTTGTGGTTGTTTCAGAGTTTGATCTGTGAGTTAGCCGTGCTTTGACTTAGATCAGCCTTGTGGTTGTTTCAGCGTTTATTTGTGAGTTAGCCATGCCCTGACTTAGATCAGCCTTGTGGTTGTTTCAGCGTTTGATGTGAGTTAGCCGTGCTCTGACTTAGATCAGCCTTGTGGTTGTTTCAGGGTTTGATCTGTGAGTTAGCCGTGCTTTGACTTAGGGAGCATTCATCTTTTTAGAAAGGGAGGGAGGGTCACCAAATATTTGTAACATAAAATTGAGACTATCAGATATTGGAATACAAGAATGGGAAAGTGAAGTTTTTATCGATAATAGAGCAAACCTCGCTCAAAAAAATAAAGTGCGTACCCTTAGATTATTTAAGGAAAATTACGAGCTGGAAAAATACTTAGAACATATCCAAATCATAACATGGCTAAGGATTTGTAATCACATGCTGTAAATGGGCGATTTGCATTATGACGTCATTTACTACCAATACCAGGATGCTTTGCTTACTTTCTTTTGTTGTATAATTAGTACCAATTGTCTTACTATTCCCGTAAGGGAATAAAAA
>JANTNT010087097.1:0-11382 GCA_024752375.1 Entacmaea quadricolor | reverse complement strand
ACTTGAATATGGATAAAAAAAATTTAAAACCCCTTTTATTAAAAAAATGATCTTTTTTTTAAAAAAAAAGGTCTTTTTTTTTTTTTTTTTTTTTTTTTTTTTTTTTTTTAATCTTTTTTTTTTTTTTTTTTCCCTTTTTTTTCTTTTTTCTTTTTTCTTATCGTTTCCGTTTCTTAAGTATAATTCGAACTTGCGTGTTAACTTTTAAGGAGATAAAGTATTTATTGAATGTCGAATGGCCTAGCAAGGGGTGTCTTGATGACGGGTGATACACCCTGCTGGCATAGTCTATTTTTTTGCTCTTACAAAGGACTGAGCAGGACATTTAGCTGATTAACCTGAATCGTAAAATAAACTACCAGTCACGCATCATATTATAGTTATCCACATCCCTCAGTATTATCGATAATCACATTCTATTTTTAAGTTAAAAATCTTTCAAATTTACTTCTAACCTTCATCTCTAAGCTACTCTACTCTCTACTCTAGGGACGATGATGACACAGTCATTGGAGACGCGTTTGTAGCCGTTATGTAGTTCGTATAATACATAACGGCTTCAACGTTTCACCAGTAATATACAACCATGTAGCGGTTATCACAAATGTTCACCAGTAATATAAAAACCATGTAACCATTATCAAAATTACATAACGGCTATGTAATGTTTCACCAGTATATATCTATACATACACAGACAGACAGACAGACAGACAGACAGACAGACAGACAGACAGACAGACATGTACCTGAGGATGACTTAATAATAGTCGAAAACATAAATTTTAACCTTTTTGAAACTTTTATTGCCATTTTTATCTCTATTTTAAAAAGAGAATATTATGTCAATCATATGTATAATATAGACGACCACTGGATATGAGCAAAAGCGCGCTCTAATTAGCTACTCTACTACTAGGCTATTAGCTCATATACCGTGAGTAGAGAGAGCAACAAAATGGCCGAACGCTTCGGTGAACTTTCGAAGACAAAATACAAATATTACTCAGATATTTTATATTCTCATGATCCAGTGGTTGTCTATATCATAAAACAGTTATTCCACTCAATCTCGTCGTACATCGCTAATAGTCAAATCGGCGCTACGCGCCTCGCTGGCTCTCAGCTCATGTACGACTCAATTTCGTGGAATAACTGCTAAATATATATATATATATTGTATAATAACTTCATAACATCATAACATCAGACGTAAAAAGCGGCTTAAAAATAAAGTTGTCTATAGATGTACTTATGACGAATTAGGTCATTATCCCTCTGTTCATGTAGATGTATAAATATTGGATTCAAACATTAGGTTGGTTTCCTGTTCATGTTTAACATGCACAGAAAAAAATAATTGTCATTCTGGACCCAATTGTGCAAACAGTGAATGGCCCAATCCAGCTGAGATTTTAGATTACATGCAATCCACTGGATAAAGTTATCGATTTAACTGGGTCAATATCAAGTACTTCCCTTCACATACGACAATGACTCATACTTAGAGCAGATTTGGTATGATTGTGAAAAAGAGAAATCGTGAACGTGCCGTGAACACCACATTTTGATTGGATTTTGCGAAGGTTTGTTGTGTCAGACAGTATCAACATGTCCGTGCCGTACCGTGCCGAATGCCGTACCGTACCGTGTCGTACCGTGTCGTGTTACACTGGCGTGCCAAAGCAATTCAATGCAGTTGGATGAGAATCAGGTCGCGCACGCCTTGTGATTAGCTTGCAAAAGAAGCCATTTGAGTTAAGTGTTCCATGAAGTTAAACGTTCACGTTGTAATGTTTTGCATCATACATACGATTCGAGGAACCCGTGCCATGACCGTGACCAGGCCGTGAGCTTTTTTAGATTTTTACAGTCATACGAAATCTGCTCTAATACTAATTCCATATGTATCCTTCATGTTGGAAAACAAAGTGAAACTAACTAAGTAATACATTTCGCGCGGCTAGCCCGTTGCCTCTCACCACTGAGGTCCTGGGTTCGATTCCTGAGCTCGGAACACGTGTGAGAAGAGTTGTTTGTTGGTTCTCTTCCTTGCTTTGAGGGATTTTCTCCGGGTTCTCCAGTTTTCTTCCCTCTGCAAAAATCAATATGCTAAATTCCAATTCGATTTGTGAGCTGTGCCCTAAATTTCATCAGCCTCGTGATTGTTTCAGGGTTCGATCTGGGAGTTAGCCATGCCCTGACTTAGATCAGCCTCGTGGTTATTTCAGGGTTTGATCTGTGAGTTAGCCGTGCCCCGACTTTTATCAACCTCGTGGTTGTTTCAGGGTACGATAAATTCATCTAAAAATTGATCTGTTAATTAAAAGACAGTAATATAATCTTCAGTAGTTCATATATCAAGGCTGCAGTGCGGAGTTGACGTCAAAAAAAAATTGTTTTTCAACAGTTTAGATTTTCAGAAAGAATGAATAAAGATCAATCAATCAATCAATCAATAAACTTTATTTAAAGAGGGTGACGTATTAACCTTGCAGTTATCTATGAAAAATAACTTTAAGCCCTTGGCGGGAATCGAACCCCACATCTTCGGTTTACTAGTCCGACGTGTTACCTGTACACCACAAGGACTGATTTTCAGATTATTTTGAAATTGTTAGTGCGCGCATGTCAATCTTGGTTGTTATCGAAATCTTCTTTCACTGATACCCACAATCCACCTTATGAACTTAGTCCGATATATTTTTTTCTCTGACAACCCTTTTAAAATAGTTGTATACTGAAAATGCGATACAAAATCCTATTTGTCTTGAACATAATTTTTTATAGAGCGGTTTTGCGAAATGCAATTTTCGTTTATAACAAGGATACAATCAAACGCGCGCTTTCTGATTAGCTGAAACGGCCTTTTCATCATAGTTTAATATTCAAACTCCGTGCACAGTACAATAAAATGCTAGAAGCTGATTGGCTCATCAGCGTGCTGTAACAGGCTTTATAGCATGATTTTCATGCTGTAATCAGTTTTCCTGTATTTCAAAAAAGGCTCTAAATGTTTGGTTTTAATTAGGATGGAAAACCAGGGAAACATGTTGCCGTGCACTTAGTTTGAATATCAAAAGGGTTAGAGACTTCTAGTTCGTGCTTTACCGATCAATACACGCACGCGCTGGCTGTAAGAACTCGAAATTCTTCATACAGCAGTCGGCTATCTTCATACTGTATTATATTTCTAGTTCATTCTATAGCGCGCACGTGTATTTGCCGGTAAAGCACGAACTAGAAGTCTCTAATCCATAATTATTACATAGATGTTAATGACCTTTTAATTTAACTTTTTTCTGTGAAGTTAGTGAACCATTAAACATTGATCCAGAGGTTTCCAAGACCTGTCCAGTGAAGATTCTATCTTCACATAGTTGAACTGCCATAACAATTAAAATGGCCTTGCCGATAATACTGGCTAAATACAGAATACTTTCTTCATCCTCAAGCTGTGATTTGAATGGAATACTTTCCTCAATCTTCCTTGTTTTATTTGATACTTTATTTATGCTTGCCGCCTCCCTCGCCATCCTGGCTAGCTCCCTCCTTTTCTTCCTTCCTCTCCACATTTTTATCGTTTAAACACAGATTCTTATCATTTTTTTTTTTTTTTTACAGTTAATCACACCTCGCTTTCCAGTGGTCGTCAAAGTAGGACATGGGAATTCTGGATATGGAAAGGTGTGACGCTGTCCTTAATACATTTACTGTTACCGATATTCTTTTTGGAAGGAGCACCGCTTCCTCTAACGACTCCTCCCTCTTCCCTCAGCCTTGCCCAAAATGTTATCGCGTCGACATTGAATTTGGCCTCAGCCACTTTGCTTTCTTGAGCCGCGTTTTTATATCGCTCGGTAACACACAATATAGACTGTAACACAATGCAATAAGTTTCAAAGTCAAGGAGCAGATTTTGATAAAGATTGGTAGCTTGCGGTTCTGGCTTAACAGTACCTACACGATATGGCATGCCTTAGCATTGAAATGGCTTTCCGTGCATTGTTCTGTGCGTCTCATATTATCACAGCGTATACTTTCGATTATATACTATAGAATTCGCCGCGTTTTTTTTAATTAAAAAAAATTTTTTTAATTAATTAATTTATTTTTTCATTCCGACCAAAGCCTGCTTTCACTTATGTCCAAAGATTTCCATCACGTAGCGGCCCTTAATCTTTTTATATTTTCATTTTACCGCCGAAGTAATTCCAAATCTTTTCCTGTTTTTGTTGTATTGTCAGGTTTGTGTCCAGAACCATCGTAGCTTCCAAGATATCGCTAGTGTTGTTGCCTTGTCGGGTGCTTATGCCACTACAGAACCTTTTGTTGCAGGCAAATGTGACATTAGAATACAAAAAATTGGTGACCATTACCGCGCCTTTAAGTAAGTTTAAAACCTGCTTCATTTAAAGAAAATAGCGAATTAAAGCTGTAATTTAAGCAGAATTGGAATTAAACATGTTTTTTTTCTTTTGCCGAGAAAGTCCCTAGAGGAAAACTGAAAAAATCATCAGTTGACCAGCGATGGCGCTTGCATTTTTTATACTGAGTCCTGTGACACTTGTCTGAGATGTCCCTAGCATTTTTTATCAAATGGGACGTCAAGTACTACGTGTATGTGTCCTGCTTCCAAGGACGCATTAATATTTTAAAAATTCCTCTTTTTTTGCGTAAAAATCCATGATTTATTTTACGTTAACGCTATCCCTGAACTCATATATGAAAACAAGCCCACTAACGCTTCGCCTCCTGAATCAGTTCAATATAGTTAACAACATATGGATGACAATAATATCGTATTGATTCTGGATTTCTGTGACAATGGACGACAAACAGATTAATTTACTTGAGCGCACAGAAGCGTTTCGGACCGGAAGTGGTTTTCAAGAACAGTTCATGTCAGCGCAAGCGTAAAAAACTGGAACAAAGGCAAAGATGTATTTCAGTGACTAAAATTAAAATTTAGTATCTTTTGTTTGTTCCAAACGAAATATAGATTAAACGACTGATATCAAAAGATACAACACAAAGAAACGCATTCGCTTGCAATGATTAAATAAGTATAAACGTTGTAATAAGTTGTTGTATGGCAAAACCTGAAAAAAATTCAGGCTTTTTTGGGACTGGTCATTATTTAAGCTGGAAGGGGGGGGGGGGGGAGGAGAAATTGCCTTTGATGCCAGAAAATTTCGAGACCCCCACTCTGATGGCATTTATTTTTTTCGGGAGCCCCCCTTTGGGACTATGTAAGTTATCAAAGGGACTTCAGGACCCCCCTTTAAATGTCATTCTCAGCTTTCAAGACCCCCCAATTTTCCCCCCCCCTCCGACTTAAATAATCACCAGTCCCTTAACGGGGTTCGAACCCTTTGCGATACCATTGCAATGTTCTACCAACTGAGCTATCAAAGCCACACGAGAGCGGTCGTTTGGGTTGGCCCTTCACATACGACCGCTTTTGTGTGGCTTTGATAGTTCAGTTGGTAGAGTATTGCACCGGTATCGCAAAGGTCGTGGGTTCGAATCCCGTTCAAAAGCCTGCATTTTTTCAGGTTTTCCCATACAATAACAGTAATGTCCTTATTGGAACGTTTATACTAATTTAATCATTGTATTACATGCTGTTAAAGGTCAATTTCTCTAAATTAGTATTCGCTAACTGTTTTTATTGTGTTGACGAGCAAGGCTCGCTCATTCGTTCTTATGGGTTGCGCTTATGATGCAACGTTGCGCGCACGATTTTATGCAGCAGCGAATTAGATCAGTTTTGGTATGATTGGGAAACGTACGGTACCGTTACTCTTAAATGGCTTCCGTGTTCAAGCGTTGTCATTGGATGTTGCCTCTTTTCTCGCTTTCTGATTGGTTCAGAGTGGAAGCCATTTAAGAGTCAGGGTACCGTACGTTTGCCAATCATACGAAAACTGCTCTAAATTTCTCAGTGAGTCCGCCCTGCTACTTTTGCGCGTAACATTGCGGGAATGTTCAGCCGATAAAATGTGTCGCACGCGACCTTTTATAAATAGATATGGATTCTTCTTCGTCGTCTTCGTCTTCTTCGTCTTCTTCTTCTTCCTCATCTTCGTCTTCTCCTCGTCCTCCTCTCACTCGCGCGCAACGTACGTTTCATCGTTTTCCCGAGCCTTCATGCTTTCATGTGGGATTTGATCTATTTTGATATTCTTTACCAATAAAACTCTTGTTCCCATCTAGGAGAACGTCTATCTCAGATAACTGGAAGACAAACACGGGATCTGCCGTACTAGAAGAGATCGAGCTGACCGAAAGGTAAAGGTGTCTTTGCTATTGAATTCTTCGTCTTTAATTACTGAGCAAGCGTCATCATAATTATATATAAGAGAAGAACGCAAAAGAAATACGAACGGAAACTTGCGGAGCCGTGACTCTTAAATAGCTTACGTTTTCCGCAAGCATTGTGATTGTACGGTAGAATTGAGCATATGCACTTTAGATCCAATATTGCTAAGCACCCACCCTTTCGTGACATACATAAACTACCACTGTCTAAGATCAATCTTATTTAATTCAGTTACAAGCTGTGGGCGGACGAGTGTAGTGAGTTGTTTGGAGGTCTGGATATTTTATGCGTTGAAGTCATTCAAGGCAAGGACAAAAAAGAACACATCATCGAGGTGAGAGCAAATTCTTGAGTTCACACTACTGTTTTTTATGCAGTCGTGTAGCCAAAGAAGGAAGAGCATTTTTTTTATCAAAAAATACTTAGCTAAACTGCGTGAGTATGCTAACAAAAATTAGAAGAATGAAAAGAATGTACAGGTTAAAAGCTACATCGCCTTTCATAATTATGCGACCGCGTCAAATTTGGCGCCAGTTGAAAACATGCGTTTAGGCTTCCGTCAATCAAAATAACGATGTTAACTGAATGCGATGCGATCCGATCCGATCTGAACCCAATAAGATTATTTGAGATCTGCTTCCAGACAAATGTGTTGAAGACTAAGGGTCTTAACTGAGGAGTAATGATATCTGCAAATGGTTAGACTTTGAAGTCTTCTCGGATAGGGACTTTAATTAAATCGTAGGCCCAGTGAGCTACACATTTTTGGAGCGTCGCTCTGTAGTGTGGTCTCCCATTTATATATGGAAAGCCTTATTAAAAAAATAATAATTGTGTAAACGCAGTAATTATGAAAGGAGCTGAAATATTTTAGTATGGACCGTTTTTAATAACCATACGCCTTCTCCGAGATTGTCATCTTGGTTTAGCACACTTGTGTGAGCATTTCCTTCGAATCGTACAGTGCAAAGTAGCAAGTAAGGAAATTAAACAACGCCTTGATCGCATAACAGAAAGGACATTGCCATACATCAGAACACCGTTCCTGTATATTCATAGTTCTAATCAAACAACAGTGTGGCGAACAATAATAGTTTACCAGTTTTCCAATTGAAATATAGCACGTCTGACAAATTTAAACCGCTCGTTTTCAAAAACGTTTTAGCCGATTTCACAGATTTTTCGTCGCGTATACTTAGAATATTAATAACCAACTAAGGTAATCGTGAGGCAGAATTTAGGGACACGAAGTTGCAGAGCTCATTGTTGGCATTTCTCAATCCTAGAATTCCATGCGGGACGAGATCGCTACCTTTTTTAACTTCAGAAGAGGCAATAGACAGCATCAAGCTCGACCTTAACTTGCGACCATCCTTTCCTTAACCTGTATCATGGGGTACATTAAAGAACCTGTTGAATTGTTCGTTAGAAGAGTAGGGGATTGTCTCCCGGTTCTACAGTCTATCCCATGTTGGAGGCATAACGTACTAACGTATTAATTGTCGCTCATGATTGTATGCTGCCTGGCTGCCAAAGGCCCTTACTATGCAGCTCGTAAAGTCCTCCACTGATGCCAATAATCGTAAAACGCATTCAGACGTTAGGTCGAACGCTTTATGAGAATATACCCCATTATTTAACAATCCAAACAAAACTATTTTATCCAGGTAACGGACACGTCGATGAGACTGTTTAACGACACTAGAGAGAAAGACCAGGAGAGGATGGCTGATCTTGTCATCAAGAAAATGGAAGCATACTATCCACCTATCGAACAACCAAGCTCACCTACAAACAGCGTCGCATCAGGTGCGTAAAGCTTTACGTGATGTTACACGGGAAGGTTTGCAACAACGATTTTCCACGCAACAATTTTCTGAACCGTCGCTACAAATCACCCGCGTGACATCATCTTTAGTTCTCTTGGATTTACAATAGCATAGGAACCACAAATACAGGCACCGCGAAGACAGGAGAAGGTCGGGCTATAGCTCTACTACTTTCCAAGGTGCTCCGCTGTACCTGTAATAGAGATACTTGTAGAGCAGTTAGTTTTCGTAGCATTTACCCACCCCCTAGTTTTCTCTCCTTCCTCGTCCCCTTGTGCCTGCTATGCAACAGGCTATAGAACAAATTTCATATGAGTTGGAAAAGTATGATTCCTTTATTCTCAAATGGCGTGACCAGCTTCTAAGAGAGGTTGTTCAAGTATAGATAGTCTTCAGTCATTTTCCTAGTGGAATTAAAATGACAAATGTCACTGTTCTCTTACCATGCGTAGGGCTACGGTGTGGACCGGTTAGGGATAGAGGCTCCCCAAGCCCCATTCTTCTTACCAGTCCCGTTGCGTCAGCTACGCAGGCTATGTTCTCTTTTATTTCTTTTAACCTTGGTACATGCCTTACGCTCTTTTTTAATCCCTTAGGAGATACTACAAGCCAGGGACGAACCAAGAGGTCCCAAGGGAACATATTCCTTTCTTGTTCTGGGGAGGGGGGCTATCTCTCTTCGACTTCATGACATGTAGCTCTGTTCTCTTTTTCTTTGATACAGGAACGTCCAACGCATCCACTGGGACAAAACCTAAACCAATACTAGAAGAGAGTAATGGAGCGTTTAGTGGTATCCTCGATTAGGTGGTATTAAAATGTTGTTGCATTCGAGTAATTTTATTCAACGTTTATAGGTTTATTATTGTCGTTTTATTTTTTAATTTAATTATAATTACCCACATGCGGATAACTAACACACGACATTCATTCCATAATAACTGAACGTTAATCTCGCCGCACACTCTAACAAAGGTTTGTATGGTGGGAGGGGAGTGTAGGGGTTCTTTAAAATAGAAAAAAGATGGAGTATGTGTTATAGTTTTAGAATGTCATGTTCTTTTTTTTACGCTATATGTACCACAAGGACCCCAAGCTTTAACATTTGGAATCAACCTACAATAGATATATTCTTGTCAGGGACTGCGGAGGGGGAGGGGGAGGGGCTATAGCTCCTCCGATAATTTTGGCCAGTTTGACTTTCTTTTCAGCAATTATAGTCTCCTCCGCTTGCTACTCCTAACTGAGATGGGGTTGTCATACGTATTCCATATATGGTAAAACCGTGCAAGTGAATACCGGTCCCTAAAAAGCGAATAGTGCTACCTAAAAGGGAATAGCGGTACCTAACCAGCGAATAGCAGTCTCAATTAATGGCTAATATTGCAATGCAAAATAATTTTAAAAGACATCAGAAATGTTACGCTTGACAGCGTAATCCTTCGAGGTCAAGCGCGTCAAGGATTAGGTTTAGGGTTAGGGAAATTGGGGTCGCTACAAGCTTGTTAAGTGTTTCTATTCACTTGTTAGGGACCGTTATAAGCTCATGCCATATATGAAATACCTATTACAACCCCTGTTCTTCTAGCTAAAAGATTGTAGGATGGGTATCCTGTGCTAAAAAGAAAGAGGGAGAACTGGGAAAGTCATTTTACATCCTTCCCAGTTCCATCTCTTTTTTCCACAGGATACCCAACACCTAATTCTTTCTCAGTCCGGAACAAAAAAGGATTTGCTTGCTAAGGAGGCCACATTACTCAGTGCTCTCAGAAAAGTTTAGTACGCCGATCCAGTTAACCCACCCCCCCCCCCCCAATTCCTTGCGCCGTCTGCTTGTATAGATAGATTTCATGTGACGTTATGGCGGCCATGTTGTTTACCTCAAACAAAGCATTCCTCGTTAGCCTCTCTTGTTACACGAGGTACACCAACATGGCCGCCATTGTTATTTAATTCTCCAGGGATATTGTGAAAACGATCAATTAGTCTAATTTTTCCTTTTTATCTGTCAAAGAATTGTTTAAATAGCCCAATTTCGATATTCTGGTTCAAGGATCGCATACAAAACAATCAAGTCGAGGCTCCAGGGAAACAATAGGCTCATCTTAATTATTCTTTTGTTTCCCCGGAGCCTCGACTCTGATTGTTATGTATGTGATCAGTGAACCAAAATATCGAAAGTGGGCTATTTCATTTGATGTAAGACGTTTTGTATTTCACAACATGTTCCAATGCATGTTTTTAACATTGTATCCAAAACAGCAAAAAAATGTACAATTATTTATCAATTATTTATCATTTATTAAAAAATAGGGTGCATGTGTTTTAAAGATATTTAACAAATAGATTTAATAAAGGTATTTAACTAAATATTATCATTGAATAATGAATAAATTAATATAATAAATAAGAACAAATAAAATGTGATAAAAGTCTTGAATTTCCACTTGATTTTATTGATAAAAATTTGATTTTCGAACCTCGTATAATAATTTTTTTTGATTTAAAATGGTGTACCAGTTGTTCATATCTTTAAAGTTAATTGAACGTTTGGATATATTTTGTATTAAAACTCATCCAAGGTTAACAAATACTGATTTAGCTTTTAATTTTATTAAATTTTATTTAGTTTTTAGTTCAATTCTTTAAATTAATTTTAATTAAATTCTCTTTTATCTTCCACTAGTTTTCAAAACCAGAGATTAAATTAGATTTTAGTACTGGTTAAATGCGCTCGGTTTCCATTTGATCGCTACGATTGCTGAAATCACGGAAAAAAAGAAACGGCGATCGAAAGGGCGTTGGGAGGGAAGACTAGAGGATGCGATTGAAACATTCTCTGGTACCCAGGGCACCGGGAGCGATACTTGAGGAAACGATCGAAACACCCTCGGGTCCCCGGGATGTCGGGAAAGAGAACTCGAGATGCAAATGGAATGATCCATTCCTTTCGATCAAGCCTGACATCGTTTACGTTTCCCGTAAATAGCCATATTTGCAATTCACTATGGTGACAAATACCACGTGACCGGTCGGTGTAAAACGCTTTTTAAGAAGGCTGATTTATTCTGCTTAATTTTTGATAGAGGTTTTTGCCTATCACGTGACGGCAGCTAGGTTGGATGTCAGAACAATGGAATTTCTTTCCCTTAAGGCGCTGTTACACTAGGCAATTTTCCTTGCAACTTGTCTCGCAATTTTGTTGCGAGGTAAAAATAGCGCGTTGCA